>OZ008368.1:179602011-179797875 GCA_963931995.1 Phaonia tiefii | reverse complement strand
GTATACTGGGTTATAGCATAAAGCCGGAATCACAATGCAAGCAACATTTTCAAAAGGCGTTCACAATGCAAGCAACATTTTAATTTGAACCGAGATGTTTGTTCTAACAGGTGATACCAGTATTACGGCCAATATATCAAGGCAACAATACAATATATTTTGTTTTCGTGTCAAAGTTAACGCAAATGTATGTCAATAATAAAAGTAAGCCAGAAATTATAAAACCAAATACATTTGAATTTGATTCTTCATATAATGAACAGAAGGAAAAGCAAATCATTTAAGTTGTTCTTATAACAGAACCTCTATTAGTTGCATCATGATTCAAATGTCACATTCAGGGTTGTATTTCGAATATTAAAAAATGTTAATGTATTTAAACATATTTGGTATTAAAAGATTCTACAGATAAAATAACGTTTTATAATGCGTCTTTTAACACAAATGGGTTCAATTTTCATTGATGTTTTTAAGTTTGAAAATTAAATTCGAAGTACAGCGCCATCTACCGCTTAATAGTACATTATTTATTCGAACAAATATGTTGCTGGAGTAGGAATAGATCAACTTCAGCGACAAATTGGAGTTACATTTTTGTAAAAAAAACGAAAGGCCATTATGTGAAATTCTGTGTGTGAGAACGAGATAGCATGAAAAACGAAATTGTCGCTTGCATTGTGAATGCGGCTTAATACGGTTAAAAAAATGTTGTTTACAATTTGTTCATTTAAGTAGCGTTCACAATGGCAGCAACGAATTTGTAACTCAAGCCTTCTCGTTCCCACTCACAGTATTGCATATAATGCCCTCTCATGTTTTTCGTGAAATTGGAATTCAAATTTGTCATAGAAGTAGGTTCTACCATAGATAAAGGAATTAACTAGATATCGCACATGCCGTGGGAAATTTCTTGTTCAATGGGATATTTTCTAGGTGGAGCTGAATGCAATAATTACAACGTTTGATCCCAAACAAAATATACCTTGCAATATGTATTTAGAACAGGTGGTAGCAGTCGGTGTTGTAGGCAACATCAACAGGCATTTTGTTTTGTTTAGAGGGCCGATGCTGTACAAGTCAACACAAACGAATACCAACAATAACAGTACACCAAAAAAGCTCATAACCAAAATGCATTTGAATTTGAAAGTGGGGAACACAACGACATGAAAAAAAACTAAATTAGTTGTTTAAATAGCACAACCTGGAAAATGATTCTATTTTTGTATTGAAAAAATGTCCCACACTGTTGAATAAACGTCAGTGAATGTTATGAGAAACGTCAAAGAAAGTTACAAAACGACAACACAGCACCTAGTGGCAGTACTTAACAACGCCTGTGGGATATCTACTTATTTCCTTTATCTATGGTCTGTTGTTGCTGCCTACAACAACAACAACGTCTACTGCAAGGCTGATCTAGTAGAGGTTAACGCATTAGAACAGCTGATTTTGCTTTCTTATGACTCTATCTGTCAAATTCAGTGTATTTTGTTATTGTACTTTTTTGATTACTTTGTTTGGTCATATGTATTTGTGTTAAATTTGACATTTAGAGTCAGAGAACAAAAAACAAAATCCCTGTTGTTGGTGCCCACAACAACAACAAATTGTACTGCGTTAACCTCTACTAGATTAGCCTTGGTCTACTGCTACTACCAAGGCTGATCTACTTCAGGTTATAGCAAGCGCACAGCTGATTCATATTCTGAACAGCTGATGCCAAGGCGAATTGAGCTCGAATTGTCAAACTTATTAGTTTTGTTTACATTCTTATTGGCAAAGTGAAGTTAATTTAGAAACTTGTGTTTTTTGAAAGTTTCCCCTTAAAAGTGAAAAAAAAGTATTTAAAGATGGTAAAATGTACTATTTGCAATAAAAAGTTTGAAAGCGGTACGGGACCGATGTTTCATGTTCCACGCGACGACAACAAACGCTTGTTGTGGGGCAGTCATTGCCGGATGTGTTTGTGCTGTTTCACAACAGAAACAGCAAAAGCAAATGACAAATATGTATGTAAATACGTATACGCATGCAATACAAATGTCATATTTTGACATTACCACAAAAGGCGAATTCAAGGCGAATTGCTATTTTTGACAGAACCAGCGCAAAAAGTTAGGCGAATTCTAGTGCTTCCACCTTGTATAAATTCGCCTTGGCTACTACTTTGTTATTTCACTATGATGTCACGAATGTGAAGTAATTTTAATCATGCTGCAAATATAATGGTAGATGCAGTACGACAACAACTAAAACAAGCCAAAAACAACGGGCATTTTGTTTTTGCTCAGTGCGTGTATTGTGTCAACTCAACTGGTTGAAAAATAGTGAAAGTGTAAACAAAATTGGAAAAAGTGTCATTTAAAATATTTTATATGATATTTTGAAAGTGTTTAAGTGTGCATATTAAACTTTTTAATGTGATTTTTACGGAGAAAACATTTCAAAACCAGCAGTACAAATAAATATAAACAAACTTTGACATCAGAAAAACTTATTCATATCCCTCCAGAAAAAAGTTCAAATCAGCTGGGCTAGTGATTCTACCATTTGATTGTACCATTATTGTAATACACAATAGATCCAGTAGAAAATAACAGGGGCGAGGAGGTCTAAACAGTAAAAAAAGATTTACGCCCACCTAACATTTCGTCACCCAAATCAGAAATTTTTGGTTCTCTTGAGACCAGTTTTAAAATACGAACATAAATATCAATGAGCTGATAACACAACAAAATCACTTGTTGCTTGTGGACCTTACATACCCGACTCATTGACTTATCTTTGTAATAATTTACTGCTTGACAGTTATCGTCGATAAGATTAAGGAAAACCCAGTTGTTTTCATTTCTATTCTCTTTGCTTTGCTTGCAGTCCACAAACGTTCGCTGAACACTCAAATCCTCCAGCAACCATCGTCGTCTTTGGGCATTTATCCATTGCCTTCACAAACAGTTCCATTATATTCGGTGCAATCACTACGCAACATGGGTCGTTTGGGTAAAATTGATCCCAGTTCCTACTCGCAGCCGGAATTGATAACCACTAAGCACAGTGTGCTCAAATGGAAGGTGGACTTTAACAACACCAAGTTGAAGGGAACCGTAACCCACCGCTTCAATGTGTTGGAAAAGGAATTGACCACAATTGTAGGTTTGGATTACGCCGTTGTATCGCAAACAAATTTTCAATAGCTTTTCTAAATTTGCAGCTTTTGGATGTACGTGATTTAAACATCTTGAATGCTGAAATTGTAGCGCGAGATGGCTCCTCATTTCCATTGAATTTTTTCATCAGCGATGCCGTCGACGATATTGGTGCAAAGTTGACCTTGGAGTTGCCGCAAGGCACAGCCACTGGAGAGTAAGTTAATGTTGATAAATCATGGGTTCCTTATATTACCATTAGCGGTGGTTTTATTTATTTATTATCAGTATTATAAATTTTAAATTAATTCAATTGTATATTTGATAATTCAACATTGCCCGGAGCTCCTGTGTGGCTTCTTGCAATAATTTAAGATTTATGGAAAATCCAAAAAACTTATTCATTTACTTATCCAGTCTCGAACAACCCCGGAGGGTTAGGGACCACATACAAAACGAATATATCATTTCGCGGTATAATTTCAGTTTGGGGCCTATGCTCTGATCAACACCAAAATTTCACCAGCGAAAAAACCTTCTGCGCTGAGCTAAAAAAGTTAGTTTTTTTTCGGTGCCGGGTCCAACTTCTTGAGATATAGGCAGTTGAAGCTTGAGTATATAGTCGATCATATCTCTGTTATTTATTGTCCGGTCTGCTTAAAATGGGTATCATTACAAAGCCCTTTTGAAACTCTATAACTCTGTCTATAAATATATTTCCTTTTATGAACCCATTGGGGGCTATTAAAAAAAAGGGGTTTTAACCTCACTTTTTTCCTTTAAAATTTACCATTTTTAAAAAGTCCTTAGTGACTTATTTGTTTGCTATACTCCGATAATAGGTCAGACTAACCTTTTTTTAAAGTATAATACTTCCCTTTAACCCTTCAAATACCAGACATATTTAAGGAAAATTAAAAAATTATTTTAAAAAAATTGCGCAATTTTTCTGATTGTGCCACACATCGACTTAAGGTAGTGGGGGAATTTGTACCCCCCGGGCCGGGCGACTATGTGGAATACGAATTTAACGATTTTCTAAAATTTATTTTGGAACAGACCTAGTATAGATCGGCACGTCCAATTTTTTTGCTTTTTTTTTGGTTGTAGGGATCGCTATTTTAAGTAAAATAAAAAAATCGGGGGGAACCCCTATTTTGGGAGTTACGGGCCAAGTAGCCCTGGCAGGGACCTATGTTGCTCGTACCGTGTGGTAGAACTTTTGGAAAATCGTTAAATTTATATTGCAATTAGTCGCCCGGCCGTCCGGCCGGGCTCAGGCAGGGGGGTTAAAATTCCCTCTGTACCTGAAGTCGATGTGTGGCAAAATCCGAAAAATCACTCGATTGCTTGAAAAAAAAAATATTTTCTGGATATTTTTAAAAATCCGATACGTGGATAACTAAGCAGTTATCGAAAAAATGTATTTATTTATTTTTGTTTATTTCGACTCGTTTTACACAAAAAAGTTGTGAAATCGGTCCCATAACACGGCACCACACTCGTAGTATCATCCTGTATGTCCGAACTTTGGGTGAACACAACTCCGAAAATAGGCGTTGCCCCCGATTTTTTTATTTAATTTTTGAAGCTATGCTTCTTACAGCGGGCTTTGAGAGACGGAGTTAACTGGGAAAAAATGGCATAACGAAAATGCGTGAGGTGATAGTACCGTTATTTTTAACATAACAGAATAAGCTTTATCATATACCAGCGCCACCTCTACAGGACTAGTAAAAATAAAAGTAGCTAACCTGTTATCAATAACATGGATCAAACATAACAGAATAAGCTTTATCATATACCAGCGCCACCTCTACAGGACTAGTAGAAATAAAAGTAGCTAACCTGTTATCAATAACATGGATCAAACATAACAGAATAAGCTTTATCATATACCAGCGCCACCTCTACAGGACTAGTAGAAATAAAAGTAGCTAACCTGTTATCAATAACATGGATCAATCCAGCACAGATTACAACCATATTAATATTTCAGAAAGCTTTAATCAACATGACTTTAAATACAATGTGCCGGATTTCACTTTTGCAAGCTTTTATATCACCATGTAGTTATTACAATTTGTCAAACTTCACGGAAAATAAAGCTCATCTTTCAAAATAACATTAACACCCTCACAACAGGTTTGTAGGCTAGTTGGTTGGAAGCTAGTGCAAACAAAAAACAAATACAAACAGGTACAATGGACACACGCAAACAACTACACATTAATTTGTGTATTTGTGTTATTAGAAGTACGAGAAAGAGTACGAGAGTACGAGAAGTACGAGAAGTATGCTCATTAAACGACGAAAAATGTTGTATGTGCTCGCAATTAAGTGTTAATAATAATAGTAATAATAAATAACTATATATACTATTTTCAATCATTGTGTTTCAAAAATATTAAAAACAATCGAAAGTAAGTTGGAGCATAGCTTCTGTCGGCAGTCCCCCAACTGCCACGTGTGTTTTTTTTTACTTAAAATTAAAAGTTCTATCCAATGGTAATAGTTTGGAGCCGAAGCGAGTTGCCGACCTATTCTAGGTTTAAGCCTTTATTTTCACTTTTTCATTTCGACGTTACGGAAATTTTACTTAAGCTGAACATGTTACATATGTGAACTTTGAAAGGCCATAACTCGGGAAAATTTTTTGTTTTTTCATTTAAAAATAAATTCTATACACCCCCAAAAAAAATTAAAACAATTGCTCAATTGCCCTAAAATAGAGTTGTTCCCGAAAAACATTTCTAAAATATATTTTTTTAGTAAAAATCTTAAAAATAAGAGAAAAAACTTAAATAACTTTTTTCGACTTTAATATCTCCGGTCTTTAATATCCTTATACCTTAAACGAAAGACTGAACACTTGCCTATTATCGTATTTCCTATTGAAATGTTTTATGTAATATAGTATAATTGGCCTTGGAGACTTTCGTATATATCACAATTGAAATAAATATGTATACTAGGGCATTTTTTTGAAAAAAATACATTTTTATCAAAAAAGTGAGGTTAAAAAATAGTTTTTTTCCAACATCCCCCAATGGGTTAAAAAAAAGAAATTTATTTATACTCAGAGTTATAGAGTATCGAAAGAGCTTTGTAAGGATACCCAGATATGATAATAAATACCTGAGATATGAGCGACTATATACTCAAGCTTTGGAGGCCCATATTTCGGAAAATATGGAGCTGCACCGAAATTTTTTTGTTTGTTTGTTATCAGCTTTTAATGCCCTATCAGGTCAAAAAAACCAAAAATAGGGCCATGTATCCTAAAGTGAATTTGTTCCAATAAAATAAAGTATAACAAACAAATGGAAAAATATTCATCAAAAAATGCAACTATGATTTATAAAATTGAATATTCATAAATTGTTTATACCACAAGTTCTAACAAACTCTTCAATTCCTCCGTACTAATATGAAAAAAGGTGGGGGTGAATAATTATCAGCCGGCTTTCTCGTTCTTTTGGCTCGGCGGTTACCAATTCAGGATGTTGATGGTTGTGGTTGGTTGGATTCAGCTAAAATTGGCTGAGAACCCATATGGGATGTGAATGGCTGTGTTTGGTTGGAATCAGCTAAGATTGTAGATGGTGTTTGGTTGGAAACCATTTGGTTTCAACAGGACGGCGCTATGTGCCACAGAGCCGAAGCTACACTCGATGTTTTGCGCCCTGTTTTTGAAGATCACATTATCAGCCGCATAGTGGCCGTCGGTGGTGCAATGGTTAGTGTGCGCGGCTCTTGTACATGAGATCCTGGGTTCGAACCCGGCTCTGACCACCTTCAAATTTTCTTTCGGCGGCGGTCACCTCGCATAGTGACGGCGACACTATCGAGTATCTAGCCATGAAAAAGCTTTTCAAATTACCGTTCGGAATCGGTGTAAAACTGTAGGTCCCAATCAGTGAGTGAAAACTGGAAAGCGCACAGCTCAGTGATTGTGAGAAGTTCTCCCCAGTCCCTTCATGGGATGTAATGGGAAACCATTTATTTTTATTTTTTTATCAGCCGCAGAGCTGATGTCGTTTGGCCACCTCGGAGCTGCGATTTGACACCGTTGGACTATTATTTGTGGGGTGCCCTCAAAGATAAGTGTTACGCCGACAAGCCAGAGACAATTGACGCTTCAAAGGACAATATTCGTGAAGCCATTGGTGAAATACAGCTGCACACAATCGGTAATGTGCTTAAAAATTGGACCGATCGTGTAGGTTACTGCATGGCCAGCCGAGGCAGCCATTTGAATGAAATTATTTTCCATTATTAACCGGAAGGATTGTACTTTCAAATAAAAAAAGAAATTTGAGAAAATATTCAGTAGTTTTTTTTTTATAGCATTTTCAAAAAAAAAAAAAGTTATTTGGCGGACCCGTTACAACAAAAGGGCCTCCCAACAAAATATTGTAGTTTTGAATATGATACCTTATTTACTTATTTTTTAATTCGTGTCCCATTATTACTTTGACCCTAATAATATGAATTACTTTACTTTTTTTTGGTTCTTACTTTTTGTACTAATGAAAATGACTTCTGTTTATATTTTCAATAAACTCATCGCATTAGCATTAAAACGTTATATAAATTTGTTTTCTTAAGTTAGTTAGTTCAGTAGAATATAGGCAACATAAGTAATATTAATAGGTGTCCCATTTTAATTTTGAGCCACTTAGATAAATATGTTAGTACTGAGTTTTCAACATTTTTGTCGGACATAATTTGTTTCTTAAACGACTTCTTGAATGTTCGCACGAATCGTTCAGCTTGACCATTTGACGCCGGATGAAAATGTGCTGTAGTTAAATGTTGAACATTATTATCTTTACAATATTCCTAGAACTCCTTGGACACAAATTGAGGTCCGTTGTCAGAGACTATAACGTCCGGTAATCCTTCAATAGAAAAAATTTTCTTTAATGTAGAAATTGTTACCGATGATGTTGTCGAATTCATTTTCGCAACGTTAGGAAAATGTGAGTATGCATCAACACAAATAAACCAATATGAATTGTGAAATGGACCGGCGAAATCTATATGTATTCGTTGCCATGGTTGAGTAGCTTCTTGCCAGCAGCTATATTCTTTTTTAGGCATTGAGCTCTCCATCAAACAAGTGGAACAGGAAGAAATCAAGCATTCTATATCCTTATCCAAATTAGACCACCAACAATAACGTCTGGCCAGCTGTTTTGTTTTAACCATACCCCAATGTCCTTCATGCAGAAGTTTTAAAACAAATTTGCGGTAGCATTCTGGAACGATAACCCTGTTGAAATCGGTTTGCAGTATTACATCTCCATTAGACGTTGTTAAATTTTGCCCTGTTGCATAATATGGTTTAATACTGTCGCCAACGCTTTTAGGCCAACCATTATTAACAAACTGAAGTACTTTAAACAAAACGTTATCTTTCTCCGTACAGTCAGCAACTTTCCCAGCATTAATAGGAAAATAAGATTTATTTCCAATGCTTCCATTCATTGTCGAATTGTTCGTCGGATGAGCAAGGCAATCTTGACAAAACATCTGCATTAGTATGTAGATTGGTGGCTTTATATTTAATATCAAAACTATACCCAGAAATAAATAATGTCCATCTTTGTAACCGTTGAGCAGGATGTACCGCAATGGCCTTACACGGACTGACTATTGACACTAACATTTATGATCCGTTATTAAAATAAATTTCCTTCCATATAAATAATCATGGAACTTTTTAATACCATACACAATCGACAAAGCTTCCTTCTCAATTTGGCTATAATTTCTTTGGTGTGTATTTAATGTTTTCGATGCATGTGCAATCGGTCTTTCCGAGCCATCCGGATAAATGTGACAAATAACTGCTCCAATGGCAAATGATGACGTATCTGTGGCTAGAACCAGAGGAAGATTTTCATCGAAATGTGAAAGGGTAGTCACCTCTATAAGCTGTTGCTTTAACTGTTTAAACGCCTTTTCTTGTTCGTTGTTCCACACAAATGGAACGCCGTTCCTACGTAATTTATTCAAAGGCTCGTGTCATATTGACTGCAGATTTTCTCAATGATCTCCATTAAGATGTTAAAGAGATCGCACTATAAGGTGTCATCTTGCCCATCATCTTGATCTTCGGTAAGATCGTTACAAACTTTCACTGCGGATTTGGTGTCCGTCAAGGTCATCCTGCAATGACGTATGAGTTTTGCGGGAATACCAAACTCAGACATTACTTCGTAGAGTTTCACCCGTATCGGGCTATCGAAGGCCGCCTTATAATCGACAAATAGATGATAGGTATCGATTTGTTATTCGTGGGTCTTCTCCAGGATTTGGCGAAATCTGGTCTGTCTTCGAATTTCCAGGCTTAAAGCCACACTGGTATGGTCCAATCAGGTCAGCGATAATTGGTTTTCGTCTTTCGCACATTATACTTGGTAGAACCTTATATGCTGTGGATAAAAGGTTTATTCCGGGGTAGCTGGCACTATGGCCCCATTTTTTAAATATGGGGCGTAGTACACTGAGATTCCCATCGCCAGGCATGAATTCATCTAACCAAATTTTGCTAATTAGATGATGCATGCACCTTATCAGCTCATTGCCGCCTGCCTTAAACAGCTCCGTCAGTAATCCATCTCCTCCTGCGGCTTTGTTGTTCTTAAGCCGGGCAATAGCTGTTCCGACATCGTCTTGGTTAAGAGGGGGGCAATCGAAGTCGTTGTTCATGTTTTGATCGATGTACCAGTAGCGCGGACATCTGCGATGAGATTTCCGTCCTTGTCTTTACAGAAGGGTGCCCTGAACCTTGTCAATTAGTTTCGTTTTTGACTACCAACTATCCATAGCATGTACGGTTCTATCGAGTATAATGTGCGAAAGTCGCACATCCAATCGCTGACCTGATTGGACCAGACCAGTGTGGTTTTAGGGCTGGAAAATCAACAACTGACCAGATCACCACCTATCACCTATTTGTCAATTATAAAGCGGCCTTCGATAGCCCGATACGTGGGAAACTCTACGAAGCAATGTCTGAGCTTGGTATTCCTGCAAAACTCATACGCCTTTGCAGGATGACCCTGACGAACACCAAATTCGCAGTGAAAGTTGGTGAGGATCTAACCAAACCTTGCGAAACTAAGCGAGGCCTCAGACTAGGTGACACCCTATCGTGCGATCTCTTCAACACCTTAATAGAGGTTATTCTGAGAAAAGCTGCAGTCAACATGAATAAAACCATCAGCAGCAAAAGTCACATGCTGCTCGCGTATGCAGATGATATAGATATCATTGGGCGCACAGTTAAAGAAGTTACTGCGGTGTTTTCGAGAATTGATAAGGTGTCAGCAAAAGTGGGTCTGACAGCTCTCGCAACTTTTGGCACAGCACCCACCCCTTCCCGATGACGATACTGATGCGCAGTGGAAATCCATTTCCGTCTTTATAAAAACTGCCGCAACAACCGTACTTGGGTTTGAAAAACCGCTTCGCAGCAAACCAATGTACGATGAAGAGTGTCGCATTGCAAATGATAAAAAGAACACTGCACGCATGGCAATGCTTCAGTCAATTGCAACGCGAAATGCGACTGAGCGGTATAGGGAGAAGAGGAAGGAGGTAAACCATCTCTTTAGGCGTAAGAAACGGCAGTGGAGAAAGCGCGAGAGTGAGACATAGAAGGAATAACGAAGCCCGAAAATTCTATCGAGAAGGCAAACTCGGAACTAATGGACATGGTTCACTCACGGGCGATGTGTTAACACCTTTTTGCTACACGGTATCTGTTCGATTTCTATGAACACATTTGTAAATGTTAAATTGGAAAACAAAAAACAGCGTTCAATCGTATGATGACGTTACATTTAAATAATATTAACACTGAAAATTATTTAAAGACCAGTGCAAGCACATACATTGTTATGTTCGTACATACCATAGTGTAATAATATAAGTGGAAGCATAAGCCCAGCTGATCAGGCATTTTGTTATTGGGTTGTTTCTTTTTATCATTCTTTGTTTACGTAGTACACTCGAATATTATTAGACTATGGTACATACGCTACACAAGTTCACAATTTTCGTTGCTCTCTTTCTATCTCATTTTTATATCCATCCGTATAAACACGTCATTATCTTATTGCTCTGAGAGTGCTTCGTACCCACACAATGCAACTATTCGCTGCCGCTACATCAGTGTGTGTTTTTTTTGCTGTCTGACAATCTGTGTTTCGCAGTCGGACAAATATGTGCTCTATGTATATAGGGGTGGGTCACCCTTATCATATAGGGGTACGAAAAATAGATGTTGACCGATTCTGAGACCTACCCGATATGCACACAAAATTTCATACAAATCAGTCCAGCCGTTTCGGAGGAGTTTAACGGCAAACAATGTGTGATCGCAGTCGGACAATCTGTGTGAGCGCAGTCGGACAAATTGTGTTTGGATGTATTCACTTTTTGAATTTAGACCGTACCCGCGCATATAGATGTTAACACATCAAAAAGGCCAACTACCGTGGAATACACCTTTTATCCATAGCATATAAGGTTCTATCAAGTATAATGTGCGAAAGACTAAAACCAATTATCGGCGACCTGATTGTACCATACCAGTGTGGCTTTAAGCCTGGAAAATCGACAACCGACCAGATTTTCACGCTACATCAAATCCTGGAGAAGACTGACCAAAAACAAATCGTCCCTATCCAGTGTTGCCAGTTTAGCACTTTAAGTGCAATTGGGTGGTTTTACATTAGCAATTATAATTGCAGCAATTGTTTGTCATTCTCTTATGGAATTGCAATAGGCGTTTATACATTAGCAATTAGAATTGCAGCAATTGTTTGTGATTCTCTAATGGAATTGCAATAGGCGTTTATTTGCGAATGAAAATCAAAACGGAATTGCAAGATAATTGCATGTACGTGCAAGTTTTTTCCCAGTTACACCCCTTTCACCTCTCTCTCCTATAAACTTAACAATTGCTGCAATTATAATTGCTAATGTAAACCCACCCATTCTAACTTTTTTTTTTTGGCTTCTGCACTTTTTTTCTGGAAAAACATGCTAAATGCTTTTTAGCACTTTTTTGGGAAATTTTTGCTAACTTTTAACTTTTCTTGATCATTTTTAGCATTTTTTGTCGATAAATTGAATTTTTTTATAATGTATGGCTGTTTTTCGGAATTGAACTCTGAAATAATGCTTATTTCCAACCACGAATTATAACATATATTGAATAATCACGGGTGTGGATGTTAAATATGGACGTAAGTTGGCATTTAAAAAATCCTTTACTGCAAAAGTATGTTGGTCTAGACTTTTATTAGCAATTTCTTTAAGGTTGATGTACGGAGAAAAATTAATTTGAATTTTCCTCTACGTAAATTACTGGTCAAAATCGAATAGACGGTTCAACAGTCTAATTATTTTAATAAGTTTAAGAAACGGAAACAGCTTTCATTAAAGCGGTTAACTTGGTTAATCGCTCAGCTTTTGTATGGGAGTTAAGTACAAATTTACTGATTAATCAATTTCAGTTTACATGCTGACAGTTCCGACACCGGTATGAAACTGATTGAATTTACCGCGGCAAAAACATGGTCGCTAGTGGCACAAGATTCCAGCATAAAGACATTCACAAGGCCACTTGGGTATCCCATAATTAAAGAACGAAGAACCAAATTGATCCCTTGGTACCAGCAAAGGTTCGCACCGGACGCAGGGAAGCTAGACATCGGAAAGCTGCAATTACCAGATGTAACCAGAGCCTACTCAAGGAAACTCTCGCAACTTATGGCACAGAGCCCAGCCCTCCCGATGACGTCGTGAAACTCAGCGGAAACCCATTTCCGACTCTACGAAAACTGCCGTAACAACCGTACTTGGTTTTGAAAAACCGCTTCGCATAAAACCTTGGTACAAAGAAGACTCGCATAGCAAATGATTAAAAGAAATCTGCACGTATGGCAATGCTTCGGCCAATTGTAACCCTACGAAAGGAGGAAAAAAGAAAGGAAGTTAACCGTATCTTTAGGCTCAAGAAACCGTAGTGGAGAAAGCGCGAGAGTGAGAAATTTGAGACATACAGAAAGAAGGAAGAACGAAGCCCGAAAAAAAAGCCCTTTCCGTAAAGACAAGGACGGAAATCCCATTGCAGATGTGCACAGCATGTTGGGAATATGGAGATATCATTTCTCCGCGCTACTGGTACCTTGATATCCAATGACGATAAGAAAATCGATCACAGTTTAGACAACGAAGTCAATTGCCCCCTGCTAACCAAGCGCAGATGCAGATGCGGTATGCGGTTTTATGTCAGTTTGTTCGGATCATTTTCGCAGTCACAGTCAGTATATCAGCTTAGCAATGAAAATCATCCAGCAATTTTAAGCCCTGATGTTGTCCTTAAAGGTTTACGGCAGTTACCATCTTGACCAGTCAGCTATACAGACAGACGGGCATGGCTCAACTTCTGACTTCTCCTATGCGTTAAAATTTTTTCCGTATCTAATCCCTATGTTTTTTTTATCGAACATTGGCCGTAAAGTGCCGCAGAACTAAAATTTTGTGATTGTTTCAGTTTTAGCACTTTTTTTTTTGCAAATTGCTCTTTTTTTTGCATGTTTTTTTCGACAGCTTCTGGCAACACTGCACCTATCATCTATTTGTCGATTATAAGGCGGCCTTCGATAGCCCGATACGGGGGAAACTCTACGAAGCAATGTCTGAGCTTGGTATTCCTGCAAAACTCATACGCCTTTGCAGGATGATCTTGCCGAATACCACATTCGCAGTGAAAGTTGGTAAGGATCGTACCGAACGTTTCCAAACCAAACGAGGCCTCAGACAAGGTGACACCCTACCGTGCGATCTCTTTAAAATTTTAATATGTTATTTTGGGCTAAGGAAGCACTTTCAAAATGGGTCGTTTTACGGTCTGAGAGATATTGGGAAATACTACTCGTGTACGTGCTCGTCCCGTGCGTTCAGAGGAAATTGTTGCTGCTTTAGCTGAAAGTGTGTTTGAACAGCAGTCAACATCAACTCGCCACCGTTCGTAGAAATGAACATTTCTCGCACTTCTCGCAAAATTTTGAGCGTTTTACGGAAAAATTATGTTGCCCAATGAAGCTCATTTTCACCTCAGGGATTACGTTACCAAACAAAATTGTCGCATTAGGGGCTCGGAATATCCACACATCGTCGAGGAGAATCCGATGCATCCGCGGTTTTTGGCCAGGCGGCATCATGGGCCTAATTTTCTTCGAAAATAAGCAAGGAGCCGCCATAACCGTCAGTGACGAGCGTTACCGTGCCATTCTCAACGATTTTTGTTCCCAAAACTTGAAAACAGGTCGACTGAGTACACACTGTGTTCGCCAACCGCATAATCATTTCTTCAATTCACACCGATCGAACGCACATGATTGTCGTCTATGGCCTGCTTTACTCTTACACTCGTACTTTTGGCTTGGTTTGTGTCTAGACTAACATACAACATATGGGGGGATATTTCTTGTTTCATGGGATATTTTCTAGGTGGAGCCTGTGTATTACATATTGTAGTTTGAACCGAATAAAAAGTAAATTTAGAAAAGCCAAAGTTAAAAGTTAAAAAAAATAACATTTTCTGAAATAAGTGCGTTTTCTTAAAAAAAGTAAATTTTCTCAACAAAAATACCTATTCATATTCTTAAACAGAGTACCTTTACTTAACAAAATACCTTATCTTAAAGAAGTACATTTGCTTAAAAAAGTAAATTTTCTTACACAAAGTACCTTTTCTTAAAAATTAATTTTTTAAATAAGTACATTTTCTTACAACAAAATGCCTTTTCTTAAAAATCTAGCTTTTCTTAAAAGAGTACCTTTTTTGTAAAACTTTTCTTGTGATAAATACCTACTCTCAAAATTTTGACTTTTCTTTCGTAAAAAAGAGCTTTTCTTCAAAA
This sequence comes from Phaonia tiefii, assembly GCA_963931995.1. Taxonomy (NCBI): domain Eukaryota; kingdom Metazoa; phylum Arthropoda; class Insecta; order Diptera; family Muscidae; genus Phaonia; species Phaonia tiefii. Next base: position 179,782,775 of record OZ008368.1, on the reverse strand, counting down.
AAAAAACAAATACCTTTACAAAAAATACCTTTTCTTAGAAAAATTTTTTTTAAAGTACCCTTTCTTAAAAAAAAATAATACATTTTCTTTTCTTGAGATAAGTAGCCTTCCTGAAAATAAGTAAATTTTCTTAAAAAAATAACCTTATCCTAAAAAGAGTACCACTTCTTTAAAAAGTACCTGTTTTTAAAAAAAGTATTTCTTTTAATAAAAGAAGTACCTCTCACCAAAGAAAGGACCTTATCGGGAAAATATAATACATATTCTTACAAAAGGGACCTAAAGATATACTTTTTTTTTTTAAATACATTCAATAAATAAAAAAATTCTTTAAAAAAGTTTATCATTTTACAAAAAGTATATTTTCTTAAAGATCCATTTAAATTGCAGTATTTTTCAACAGGTGCCTTAGTCATGTTGGAACTAGTTAGTTAGTTCGAAAAAGAGGGGTGCGAAGTTGAGTGTTCAAAAGGAGCATTCTAATCCTTCCCATGTCAGTAGACATACACTTAAGCCGCTAATTCGACCTGTTGTGCGCTCTAAGTTTACCCTACTACTTTACCATATACCTTATAGGAATTCGGTGCTATTCACGAAATTCCTTAGGTTGTTCCAGTCCATACCCACAAGTTTGGTCATGTCCGGTATCGTACTATTCGAAAGGCCGGGCAGTGGCATAAGAAGTGCTCTATCGTCTCATCGTCCTCCATGCATGCCCTCGCCACTAGACCAATACGGAATAGTTGGGTCCGTAATCCCGAATGCCCCGTTAAGACTCCCATCATTTTGGTCATTTCCGATTTTCCCAGTTTCAGCAAACCTTTTGCCCTCAATCCATCTGGGTCTCCCCATAGGATCTTTGTCATCCTGCCTACTGATTCCCGGTTCCACTGGGCTATATGTGCTGACTCCGCCCATTTACTTAACTCAGCCTTCGTCACCACAAAATGTTTCGCTCCATCTAGGCTCACCGTTTGGAGTTTCCTGGCTTTCGTTACCAGGAGGTTCGCTCTCTCGTTGCCGAATACTCCGCTGTGCCCCGGCACCCAGATGATGTTGAGTCTGCTGTGCATAGAGTAATCGTTTATCACCTTCTTACAGTCAAGGACCGTTTTAGATTTGACAGTTTCCGATGATATTGCCTTGATTGCCATTTGGCTATCCGTGAAGATATTTCGCTCGGCTGGGATTGTATTATCGCCGAGCCATTTGATACACTCCGTAATCGCCCGAACTACCGCCTGAAAGTTTGTATTATGATCCGGGAAGCGTAGATGGGATTCGGATTTTCAATGAAGAATCCTAGACCCGTTTGGCATTGGTGCCAGGGTCCCATTCTGCCAGGCGTCTCTAGTTGGCGTTAAGGTCACGCAATTCGCCTTAACCCTTATCTCGGGTATTCGGTCAGATTCACTCGTATCTTGTGTGTACCCGACTAAGGCCCCAGTTATCCGTTGGTGTTTTGACGTAAGATCCCTGTTGATCCATTCACCTGTAGCTTGTAGGCGTTTTGCCGCAAGGGCGGCCTCGTATTTGACTCTAATCTCGATTGGCTGGATACATAAAATAGTCTCCATGGCTCGTGTCGAGGTTGTCCTTATTGCACCGCTGATACCAATGCAGCACATTCTCTGAACCCTCTGTAGTATTGCGATGTTACATTTCCTCTCAACTGCCGTCCACCATACTACAGAAGCATATGTTAGTACGGGCCTGATTACGCTTCTGTAGAGCCAGTGTGTTATAGTCGGTTTGAGGCCCCATTTGGATCATATAGCCCTTCTGCATAGCGACCAGCATCTGTAGGCCTTATTGGTCCTTTCCTCTATGTGGCGCTTCCAATTCAGTTTTCGATCTAATATTACTCCTAAGTACTTAACCTTATCGGATATTTTAATCGTCTTTCGCAAGAATCGTGGTTCTTCATATTCTGAGATTTTCGTCTTCCTTGTGAATAGACATATTTCCGTTTTGTCCGGGTTTACATTTAGGCCCCTTGGCTGTGCCCAGTCATACGCTATACTCAGTGCCCTCTCGACCTCTCTGCATAATTGATTAGGATTCTTTCCCTTAAGATGTATTATAACGTCATCTGCGTAGCAGATTGGTTTAAGTCCTTCTTCGGTAAGTTTCCTTAGGAGACTGTGTATTGTGAGGCCCATAAGAGTGGTGATATAACCCCTTCCTGTGGAGTTCCACGTTGTAAAAAAAAAAAAAAAATGGTTTCCCATTACATCCCATGAAGGGACCGGGGAGAACTTCTCACAATCACTGAGTTGTGCGCTTTCCAGTTTTCACTCACTAATTGGGACCTACAGTTTTACACCGATTCCGAACGGTATTTTTGAGAAGCTTTTTCATGGCTATATACTCGATAGTGTCGCCGTCACTAAGCGAGGTGACCGTCGTCGAAAGAAATTTTAAGGTGGTTGGAGCAGGGATCGAACCCAGGATCTCCTGTACACACTACCCTGCGCACACTACCCATTGCACCACCGACGGTCCACGTTGTACTCTGTCTCTAATATTTACATCATGGGAACCACAGTTTATCCATCTATTCCTTAGCATATGGTTGATCCAGTCTTTTAATGCCTGGTCCACCATAAACTGATCTAAGGATTGGATGAGTGTTTCGGTCCGGACATTATTGAACGCTTCTTCAATATCTATGCATACAGCGAGTGTATATAGCTTGTCATTGAGAGATTGCTCTATGTAGTAGGTTACCTCATGAAGTGCGGTATCCACTGATCTGCCTTTGACATAGGCGTGTTGCCTAAACTTCAGCATATAGTTCGGTATTCCACTTTTCACCATGTCGTCCACTATTCCCTCCAGGGGTTTGAGTAGAAACGAGGTGAGGCTAATTGGTCTATAAGCCTTTGCCGTTGCATAGTTTGCTTTTTCAGGTTTGGGTATGAATACTACCCTAGCCTCCTGCCAGTTTCTCGGTGTGTAGGCGTATTTTAAGCATGCGGTAAAAATTCCTGCCAAATGGGTAGTTATTTGGTCCACCCAATGTTGTAGGATAGCCGGTAAAATATGGGGAGAAGCTCTTTATAGCTTTTTCGACCATTTGGTCCGTAATGATTGGCGTCTGATGTACTACATTCTCACCTTGTGACCATTCCCCTGTGGGTTCTGCGTTCCCATTTGGAAAGTGTGTGTCCATCAATTGCCTTAGCGTTTGTTCCATTGTATCCATTCTCTTTCCCGTGTCATCTACTAGCGTTTCCGCCTGTACGTGGGTCTTAGAGAGGATTTTTTTCATCTTCGACATTTCGTTGACGCTGTCCACCTGTTCACTGAATAGTCTCCAGGAGTAGCGTCTCGCTTTTCTCAATATTGTGTTGTATTCACTGAGTCTCCTCTTATAGTCCTCCCAGTATACTGGTGATTTCTTACGCGTGGCCCTGTTGTAAAGTCTACGGACATTCTTCCCTAGATTTCGTATTTCCCCTGTAACCCAGGGGTTTTCTTGGGCCGATTTCCTTTCCCGAAGTGGGCAGCTGTCCTCGAAAGACTTTACTAGTGCTTGCGTTGTCTTTGTCACTATGTCGTCTAGTTCGTCCCGGTTGGAACTAACTAGTACATAATATATAGCGAAAGGAACTTCGTTCCAACCGGGTGTCCCCTGACACGTCAGGTAATTTTTATTTAATGTAAAGTACAATCGATACAATTGGGTTCTGAATAAAACGTCTTTCACATGGCCTGTTGCAGGAACGAATTCGATGAACCCAATTTTAAAGCACTTTTTCCACTAAATCAAGTCGTATGTCATGAATAACACGTTCAATATTGACTTGTAATACAGCTTAAAGAGAGTCTGGTTTATTGCTAAAGACCAATGACTTTAAATAAACCCACAAGTTCTAGTCCAATGGTGTTAAATCACAACTTCTTGGAGGTCATTCAATGTCACAATTTCTTGAAATAATCGAATCTCGAACCTTTTCTCGCAATAATTCGGTTGTTGCACGTGCTGTGTATGTGCTGTCTTGTTGGAACAAGATGTTTTCAAGATCAACTTCTTCCAATTTCGGCCATATAAAGTTGGTTATCATCGATCTATACCGCTCTCCATTGACAGTAGCGGTGTTACTAGCTTCATTTAGAAGAATTGCGGTCTTCAGCAACACTTGCCTGAACGGCTGCAATATTTTCATTACTTCGAGCGGTTCTTTGTTTTATTGGCACTTGAACATTATGTAAAGACAATGTACGCTCGTAATTTGCAACAATTCGACGAATAGCCAGCACATGAGGACGATTATTACCACCGAGTAATACTTTAAGAGTGTGCACTAGTTGATTTTTGTACTAACGAGCTCCGAGACCTACGAGGAAAACATATAGAGAATGAGAGCAATCTTTAATTTTAACAATTTTCGTGTTAATTGGGATCTACACTAATAACTTTCCTCTAACACCTCATTACATTTAGATTTTTTTCACTGAATATCCCTTTTTTAATCGATTTAGTTGGCAAAATGTACTCCCAGTTGATGTGTTTTGTACTTCTGGGTTGACACTCGGCGGCAGAAGTTTGAAAATCACACCACGCAACCCAGTCCCTATCAACGAGTCTTCTTTGATAGCACATTCTATATTTGTTCTCCAAGTACTAACTTTATCAGCTGTCTCATCGAACCCCCTTGATTATTACGACCATAAAATGGCAAAAGCGCACGAAAAGTTGCAATTGGAGAACTATTATTTTGATAAAAAAATTTAATAATAATAACTAGATGAAATTACTGAATACAATGAAAAATACAGATCATGACATACTACAAATGACCGAAACGTCACTTAGAAATAATATCACTCAAATTGGAAAACCCTGTAGTATGTCTCTTTTTTCTGTTCACTTCACTTATTAGACGTTTCTTCCGTGCCATTCTAATCCTGCTTTTTTCAAGCAACGCCGGATACATTGAGAAAGTACTTCAATTGCGTCGATCTCACGCAATGTTTTGACTAGTTTGACAGTTTTCGGGGTTTCAGCAACGCTTCGCACTATTTTCGTCTGCATTCTCTCATCAAGTTTGCTGGGACGACCACTTCTTGACTTACTCCGGTACGATCCAGTAATATTGTAATTTTTAATTATTGTTTGGACGGTAGTCTTACTCAATCCCAAAGTTTCACCAACATTTGAAAACGAATTTCCCTCATGTTAAGTTTTACAACCACTTCAGGTAGTTCAGGAGAAATTTCTTTTCTTGTGGACATTTAAAGGCAAGTATTTTCCAAAACTTTTACAAAAGGCACGTAATTTAACTTTGATCTTACTTTTCTTAAAGCAATTGAACTACTTACTACTGAAGAATACGTGCCAGTGACCGACCACGCTACATAACGGAACTATTGTTCACTTTGTCGTACATATGTATGTAGACTTTCGTTAAATATTTATGTCGGCTTTAACATTTAAATATTTGACAGAATAGACATTGCAGAATTTGCCTCTGCATTAACGTGGTATAGTTTATAAGTAATACAGGGTGATTCAGCAAGTTCCGGACAAATTTCTCCAGCGTATTCCTTGGCTCATTTCATGTATGGATTCTGCGATGGTAATGCAAGAGCTGCTGCGCGTGAATATGCATTACGTTTTCCTAATCGACGACCACCAAACCGAACAACATTCAGTGAGTCGCGCCGCCGATTTCGTGAAGGTACGTTGTTTACACAAATGGTGCGTCCCGGAAATGAACAACACGACGTTACAGTTGAAGAGTTAATTTTGGATGCGATAGACGAGAACCCAACGACAAGCACGTGGTCCAAGTTGGTGTGGCACAATCAAAAGTATGGCGCGTCCTTCACAAAGAAAAAAACATCCATTCCATTTCACACCAGTTCAAGAACTCTTGGCGGCCGATTTGCCACTACGCGTCAACTTTTGCCGTGAGATGTTACAACGTGATGTACACGCATTTATGTTTTTACGTTCGATTGTGTGGACTGTCCGTGGAGGTGGAAAGTTTCTGATTGCCATTCACTTGGGAGTGCCCAGAAATGATTCCTTCATTGGGCAGTCCAAGCATCTCACTACTTCCACGCAGTATGTCCTGGGCAATGGCTTTTCGGAAACCTCCGTTAGCTAGCTAGAGTGGGAAGGCGAAACAAATGAGCATCAAATCAGGTTTAGTAGGTGACTGATGTCACTGAAGCTCATCAAACAATCGGGCATATTCTTTTGTCCTTAGAAGGCGGATGAGCGAAACATACGGGCCAACGGCGGATTGAAACTAAAAGAAGAAAATCCAGGTTCAACATATCGTATCCTGGTCAGCGTCTGATCCATAATGGGCGGCTGCAATCAAATATCCTGGCAGTAGGTAAAATGCAAAAACACGGTGGGCTGGGTTTGCCTCCCGCCACCGTTCATAATGGCAGTGAAAATACGTAAACGGACAAGAAAACATAAACAACCCCTATTTGTTGACGGGTCCATCTAGGGACATACAGCAACAGGCAAGTGTGGACACTCATATGAAAGGCATTCTTCTCACGAATTAAATTGTTCGTTTATTTTTTCTGTGAAACAACTGTAGGCCAAGATAAACCGCTTATTTCTTCTACAAAAAACGGTCATCAAAACGGCAGTATTTTAACGTATTCCCTCGAACCCATTTTTCGTAGTTCTAAATTCCGTTAACTCGTTAACCCTTTTTTCGAAATTTTGTATTCTGATAACTCGATACCAAATCCATTTTTCGAAAAACCGCGATACCATTGTTTGGACCCTGGACCCTCATGGGTCCGGCCGACAATTTTTTTGGAACGAAGTTCCTTTTCGCACGTTGCGGGATGGGGCTAAATGAAAAAAATTTTAAACAACTTTTTTGTAACTACTTTATTACAACCCATTATTATCAACTATATTGGGTACTTTTGGTCATAGATAAAGGAAATAATAGATATAGCCATAGACTAATCCATACATAGATACATTTATTCTCCCATCTGACGTTTCATTTCACACTCTTCGTCGTAGGTTTGTGGAAATGAGAGAAATTAAATTTAAAATTAACCTACACCAGGTGGAGTTACAAAATATGTTCACTTGACTTTTTCAAGTCGTTTTGGTGTAGAACTGACAAATTTAAATTTATTTTGCACTTTTTTTGTTGACTTTTATCGTTGGTATACATTTGAAATGTATTTAACATAACTATTTTGCCACAAAAACACGAAATTCGGTAGTTGTTCCTTTGTTCGACGTTGTTTACTATTGCCTCTATCTGGTATTATTGAACCCATGTTTTCCCCCATCCAATGTTTACTTTCCACCGTACCTATGACGTTTAATTTATTGAGAGAATAAATGTATCTATGTATGTATTAGTCTATGAATATAGCACGCCCATTGACTACTTTGTTCACTAGGTGCCGTCCTGTACTACTGTCACTTTCACTGAAGTTTCCCATAATTCTCATTGACGTTTATTCAAAATTGTGGGAAATTTTTGTGAAAGTAATTTAAACAATGGAAAATGTGACAAAATTTATGTGATTTTACATAATAGCATTTGTTTCTTATATAAAAAAAAAAAACTATTTCAAAGCCATGATGCTGGTGTTGGGATATCAATAGGACAAAACCCGTAAGACCGCGCAAAGATAAACTTCCCTGAGCGCCTTCTTAATCTAAAAACTCCCCCGCCCAAAAACTGTAGCAACTTCTGTGGCCACAGATCATCTATTTGTTTACTTTATCTATGCTTTTGTTTTGGTTTGGTTTAAAGGGAAGTTTTCTAGGTGGAGCTTCTTTATTACATACTGTAGTTTTGAACCCAATAAAAGTAAATTTAGAAAAGCCAAAGTACAAGACTGGCAAATCAATGAAGTACAACCCAGAGCATGGAATTACATTTGGGAGCACACTTACTCTTACACTCGTACTTTTGGCTTAGTTTGTGTCTAGACTTACATATAACATATGGGCATTTCCGTGGTCGCGAACGTACGGTTCGTACGCTTTAGAAGCATAAAAAACAAAGAAACATATACTTCTTTTTATATTTCAAAATATGTTTCAATAGCATTTTGGTAGGTCTTTGTTAAATGTAATTGGTGGAATCTGCTGACTTTTAGTTTTCAAAATATTTGCAAAACACATGTGGTCGCGAACGTACGCTAAATGGAAGTCGGTCTTGTCTTTATGTAGCAAACTACAAAAATCTGCGAATTGGAATAAAATATTTCGAAGCCGTTACATTTATTTCAAAGTAGAATAATGTAGCTTTCGTTAAGCTTTTGTTAGGTTGAAATATATTTATTGTTTTTTTTTTTTCGCAAAAGTCTCGGTCGCGAACGTACGATTTTTCCATATTTTTTCTTTAATACTTTCGGTACTTGATGAGACGTTCCATATTGATTTTGGCCTTTTAAACTTAAATCTGGGGTCAGTTTTGGTGAAATCCGCCAAGTTTACCCAAAAATCGTACTAAAAATCTAAAATTGCAAATTTCGTGAAAATCTCGAATCCTCGTAGAAAAGCAATTTTTCTGCGTAGCTAAAGATACGTTTTAAATGAATGCTGAGCTCATAAAATACAATTGGGACTCTTTTTTGATCGGCCAACATAGACACACCCATGATAAACAAATATTACAGAAAAAACAAAATAAACTCTTTTTATTCAACAGTTTAAACTAAGTAACATAACCATAAAAAGTAAGTCCAAGTAAGAAATCTTATAAAATATTGTTCACAACCAAAAAAACTTCTTATATGAATTAACGGTCTTAATTTGTGAATGTAAAAAAGGAATGATTAAAAAATACATACATATAGTGTGAGTCAAAAATTTTACGAAATATTTTTCTTCGACGAATAGGCCGTTATAGCTACTTTTAATTTTAAATCTGTATCAAAAGTAATTGAATGAAACTTCCTAATACCAGGAATATTTGGGATATCCTTCCATTTTTCAGTTAAAGTCGGGGAAATCTCATTTATTGTATCAAGACCAACATAAACTATTTGAATTCCAGTAATGTGCTTTTGTGCGCAGTTGAAAAACGCAATCGCATCGTTTAAAATAATATTTTTCGTTTTTGTGATTTGCCAAATTTTTCTTTTGACAATCGCTCCAATGCCATCGACTGCACCCTTGCCGTGCGATGTCGCAAAGTAATTCCACTCAATCGTTTTGCAACCGAATTGATTCAACAAATCGGGTAAGCTCCTAATAATGAATTTATTTTTGAACTGACAGCTACTTCCGTCCGAGAAGAAAAATATACTTTCAATCGCTTATTATTGGAAATGATTTAGTTTCATCAAACATTCAAGCTACACAAGTGAAAATGGAAACTTGCTTGTAATTGAAGTGCGCACTTTGCACTTCATTTTGGCAGATCAGTCTATAATTTTCAGCAAAATCTATTTGCAAAATGAGTATTCCGGGCTTTATGTTTTTTTTACGGCTTCAAAATAGTTTTGTTGGGCTCGCTTTACGAAAAACTGATGTTTGAAAAGTGGAAGGTGAACTTCAATCTCATGTATTAAGTCTGACAACGGACCAACAGTAGAAGTTAAGACTATACGATCGTCTACCTTCCTCCAATGCTCCCATGTCACGTTGTCTTCCATTTTCGACAGGTTTTTTACAGGAACAATATCATTCAAAACATCTTTTGTACAATTATCGCAACAGTTTGCCATACAGTTTTCGTCACTGATATTGCAACAAGCTGATTCCAAAAAACATTTGAAACTTGTGGGGAAAAATTTAACAAGTTTTGCGCAGCCCTGCAACAAAAAACTAAAATTGGCATGATAAATGCACACACACATGTTGTGAGGCATTTTGCTACAGAGTTGCACATTCTTTGGTCGGCATTCGAAAAATAGTGTTTTACTGACACTTTCCTCTTTCACTTTCTTCTTGTAAGTCTCATAAGCTTCTGATACGGTTAAAATCATAAAACGCTTGCTGACAATTTCCTTGTCAACGATTACTGTATCCTTTTTGTTTGCAGATTGAACGCTGATGTCTTCGCTTAAGTAAAAGTCTGCAGCAAATTTTAATTTTGTTTGCCATTCCAAGCTACCTTGAGTTGTATTTTTAGAGGCATTTGACGATTCAACATACTTTTTATATAATGCAGAAATAATTTCAACTTTTTTCGTCAAGTCTTTTGGCAATGCGTTTTCTGCCTTTTTAATAGCTTTTCCCAAAGTTTGTTTGCTATTATAAGATTGAAGTTGTGGTTTAGGCTGGTTTTTCTTTTTTTCGCGATATTTCTTCAGCCTTAAACGTTCTTCAACCTGCAGCTGTAGCTTTATTTTTTTTTGGCAATTTCGATAGCTCTGCGCGGCGTTTCTTCATTCTCTCAACTGCCTTTTGACGATATTCTTTGTGTCTTGATGCATCACTTTTGATTTTATTTAAATAAGTCTTATGTTTTTCCATTTGCGCACATGTTTTACACATCTACATAAATATATATACATGTTAAAATAATAAAAAGATTTATTTCGGTTATAGGTTTTACTTACGGTCGCGAACGTACGAATCTTTGAAAATCAAAATAAAATGTTTGGCGATCTTTTTAAGAAGAGTTACTTTTGTTTTAGATTAGAGGCGTTAAACTTGATTTACATGCGCAATAACAATCACTTATTTGCATTCAACGCGGAGTAATCAGAACAAATGCTGTTTTTTGGTCGCGAACGTACGATTGAAACATCGATGTAAACAAAATAAAAATTTACCGCTAATCGGGCTTTGCTTTGTTCTTTTCGCTTTTGTTTGTATTCATTTGTTGTTCATAGAGAAATTTAAAAACAAAAGTGCAAACAATACATGTACGTTTTCGTAAAAAAACTACTAAAGAGAAAAATGCATTTTGAAGTCGCTTAGAGTAAAAATAAGTTATTTTCTGTTTTAAGGCCAATTTTCTCAGGAAAAAAACTTATGTGAGCTATAAAAAGGTTTATTTCTTAAAATTTTGACATTTCTTAAGAATCGTAATCAAACAATTTTAATGTTTCTTGACATTTTTTTTTTCGCCCTCGGTTGACTTTCTGGCGGAAATGCCCATATGGGGGGATATTTCTTGTTTCATGGGAAATTTTCTAGGTGGAGCCTGTTTATTACATATTGTAGTTTGAACCGAATAAAAAGTAAATTTAGAAAAGCCCAAGTGAAAAGTTTAAAAAAAATAACATTTTCTGAAATAAGTGGGTTTTCTTAAAAATACCTATTCATATTCTTAAACAGAGTACCTTTACTTAACAAAATACCTTATCCTAAAGAAGTACCTTTGCTTAAAAAAGTAAATTTTCTTACATTTTCTTAAAAAAAATTATTTTTTAAATAATTAGCTTTTCTTAAAAAAGTACATTATCTTACAACAAATTTCATTTTCTTAAAAAACTAGCCTTTCTTTAAAGAGTACCTTTTTTGTAGAACAAAATAACTTTTCTTGTGATAAATACCTACTCTCATAATTTTGCCTGTTCTTTCGTAAAATAGAGATTTTCTTCAAAAAACAAATACCTTCTCTTACAAAAAATACCCTTTCTTACAAAAATTCCTTTTTTAGAAGTATCCTTTCTTAAAAATAAAATCTCTTTTCTTTTCTTGAGATAAGTAGCCTTCCTGAAAATAAGTAAATTTTCTTAAACATATAACCTTATCCTAAAAAGGGTACCACTTCTTTAAAAAGTACCTGTTTTTAAAAAAGTATTTCTTTGTAAACATTTTCTTACATAAAAACATTAGCTTTTAATAAAAGAAGTACCTCTCATCAAAGAAAGGACCTTATCGGGAAAATATAATACATATTCTTACAAAAGGGACCTAAAGATATACTTTATACTCAATAAATAAAAAATTTCTTAAAAAATGTTTATCATTTTGCAAAAAGTATCTTTTCTTAAAGATCCATTTAAATTACAGTATTTTTCACCGGGTGTCCACTGACACCGCATGTAATTGTTTTTAATTTTTGTTATATGTATGTATTTTGCTCTTAATTTTGTTTTTTTTTGCCCAATCGAAAGATCATATAGTATGGGAGTTTCCGATAAATCGTTCCTATTTTATGATTAAATCGAAGCTAATTTGAGGTGAAAGATGCGAACAAACTCTATGGAAATTAACGTAACCCATTTTCGAAGTATTCGCTGCTTAAATTAACTGTTCCACTTTCATTTCGTTTCACTTCCCCCTTTCATTCCACAAAAGTGAATGTTACCCAAGATCAGGGGGTTTCGATGAAGCAGCTGGAGACCTAGCTGAAAATTTGATACAGGGTATCATTTGAAAGAGAATGAGCGATAGGCGAATTGAAGAAACTGATTTTAAATTTTCTTTTATTGGGACTTATGACTTTTAAAATATCTTGATAGTATTTCTTCTCTATGGCTTGATACACAATAAAATAGTTTGAATTTGAAGAACGCAACAATTTTCTTTAATTTTTAATTGTATTACATCCAAATGCTGACAGAAAAACTGGCATAACAAAACGTATCAAATCTGTCGTTAGCCCATTGACGTTCAACGGGAATTTGGTAGAACTGAAACACTTATGGTTTCTCTTTAGTATGGTTTCTCTTGGTTTCTTTTAGCCCATGATGTTGTTACCTGTGATCGCTTCCATGTCAAATAACATTTTCTAAATTTTGTTAAACTTAACGGCATTCACACTGACATCGATCTTCCTCACACTGATTTTAAGCAGAAATCAGGAAAATTTGCCTGTTTTCCCATACATTTGATATCGCACACTACGCATAAAAATTACATTTGTTTCCAACCATCTGATTTGCATCGATCAAGGAAACCTACACTACGTCCACTGATAACAGCTAATAAACTTTATGATCAATTGATTGTTTTTACGAAGTTCGGAGCAGAGAAGCGAGCCAACACACGGATGGAATCGGAAAGCGATTGGCATTTTTATCACGGTCATGCGAATATTCTCCAGCTTTTGGGTTGTGATGACTCTTGTCGTCTACCGCTTTTTTTGAGTTCATGTCGAAACGTGTGGATTTTCGCAAAGTGGACGTCACAATTCCGGAGAGATCTAAATAGAAAGACGGCGGGATCCCCTATAGGGACTCTATTTCTGTCCTTACGGACGGATCGAAGATGGAATATGGCCCAGTAGCTGGTATATACATTGAGCCCCTACAGCTAACCCTTTCTTTTAGGCTTCACAGTGAATGCAGTGTCTTTCAGGCTGAGGTACTGGCCATTCAGAAGGCCGCGGAGCTCATTAGGGATGTGGAATCGATACTAGCAGATGGAAACCCTCTATGTGGATAGCCATATCTGCGATAATGGCGATCAGTTCTACATGGCGTAGATCATAGTTCATAAGGAATTTTAAGGAGAAGTTGGATAGACAAAGACTGTTGGATTCCAGGACATTGCGATATTCCTCAGAACGGCTAGAAGAGGCTTTACGTTGTCTGACATCGCACCTCAAGTGAATATTCATGCGCCTATGTTACCTTGTTGGCTTAGTGGAGAACTGGATGTGGAAAACTGCAGCAGACGTTGGAGACCTACGACTGTATAACTGTTTTTCACTGTGGCCCGAATATAGTAGATACCAATCAGAATACATGGTTGGCCTGTGCGCAGGAGATTTGAGACTGGCCTGTGGAATTTAACTGGCCACTGCAATATCAGGCACCGGGCAAATGGGATGGATCTATACCAGACTACTGTCGCTAGTGCGAGGACGGAGGAGGAGTTGTGGAGGTTTCATCCTATGATCATCTCTTCTTTCCTCTAATATGTATATTAGGCATATAACTTTTTACAATTTTTGCAAATACGAAAAACGGCATACCATAGTCGAATAGAGCATAAAAAAGTATAAACCCCCATTATTTTTTTTTTGCGAAATTGCAAAAAAGTTTCCGCGCCAAACGAAATTACTTTTTTATCAGAACTGCTGAAAAAAACAAAAAAAGTTTTGTACAGTGTACACGTTTTTCTTCATAATAATAGATATTTATTTAACTAATAATCTTCCTATTATTCCAAACGCCTTTTAATGGACCTAAGGGAAGTGACCCACCCACCCCAAAGTAATTTTTCTTCAGAAAATTCTGATTCAATATTAAAAAATTTAAAAAAGAAAAAGCAAGTTATTCAAGAACTCGCATAGTGAAATAATAATAACATCGTATAGTCATTTGTTTTATCATTCAATTTAGAAATTTAAATAAATATTTCAAATCTGTTTTTAACGGGATAATTAAATGTTGTTCGTGTAAAAATGTTTAAGACAAGTGCTAAAAATGTTGAAAAGTATTGTAATACGTGGAAAGAAAATTTAGCTACCAATACACAATGTATAAAAAATGTGGACATTCCATTGTTCAAACTATGTAAAAAGGCCAAAGAAAAGTTTGTTATTGGAAGATTTAATAGCCTTGGAAAGGAAATAAAGTGTAAGAAAAGAAGAACACAAATTATCGTTAGTGAACTTTCAGTTTTGTGGAAGAAACTCAATTTTAAAACACTTTCCTTAAGGTCTATTAAAAGAAATGTGGAAAGATTAATAAAGTCGTACCAAAACTTTTTAAAACACGGTAATAAATATAGTTTTAATAAAATTTTTGATATAACTTCAAACAACGAAGAGCAACAATCAGACGAATCGGAGCATTTCCCGATTTCAATATCTGAAACCGATAATGTGCCGTTGGATGATGATTACAAACTTCCAACCATAATGGACCATGATCAGGTGTCATCAGATGATGATATTACCTACAAACCACCTGCCAGCCTATTACAAAAAAAGAAGCCTATGAAAGCAGCTGTTAACTTAGTTATGAATGCAAACGTTAGCACTAGAAAGGCCGCAAAAATATGTAAAGAGTTGTCTGAATCTGGTGTAGAGATATTGTCGCCATCCCAACCTGGAATTTACAAAGCTTACACCAAAAATGCCGAACAAAAGAAAAAACTGTTGAAAAACACTCTTAACAATGAAAACTGGTGCTTGCATTTTGACGGGGAAAAAATTGGAAAGAAGGAATATCAGGTCGTAGTACCGAAAAATGCTTCTAGGGAAGTAAAATTAGGTGTACTAGTTCTGAATGATGGAAAAGCGTCGACGATATTTCACGGAATAAAAGAATTATTATGTGATTTCGACTTGTTGGAATCAATTAAAATGATAATTTGCGATACAACCAGTGTGAATACTGGCAGACACCATGGTGTTGTCACTCGCCTACAAAATTTTTTGAAATCTTTTTCATTGCCCCCTCCACAGTATATTGGTTGTCAACATCATGTGCTAGATTTGATATTAAAACATGTCATGGATGAGCTTTTAGAGGGAAAAACATCATCGCCCAATATTTCATACAATTTTATTCCAAATTTAATAGAAAATTACGATGATCTAAAAAAAGAGTATAAACAAAATAAAGAGTGTATTAAGATTAAAAGCATTAAATGGCGAAATGACATGCAATACTTATATGAATTGGTCCAACCTTTTAATTACTTCGAGAAAAATTAACGTTTTCCCTACATAAAATTTAAAGCAATACCAGCACTCAGTAATGCCCGTTGGAATTCTAGAGCTATTTTGGCACTTTTAGGCTTTATACTTATTCCTGAATATCGTTTGCAATTATATCCTATTTGTAAGTTTGTGTGGTGCTTGGAGCGAAATCTGGTTTTCCGATCATACTTTCAACAAAAATAATTTCGCCACACTATAGAAATCATTGGCCGGCTTCACAAAACAAAATGAATGTTTTCTCAGACATTGGGTAAATAAACCATCAGCTGTTGAGGAAGTTCAGCGAAGTAACATCTGCGCAGAGCGTGCAATTAAAATTGTGCAAGACATTTTACCATTGTGTAAATCATCACATACTTTAAACTTAAAACTTATTTCATATAACAATTGACAAAAATTTAAAAATAAAAATATTAAAAAAAAAATCTGACTTTTTTTAGAAATCGCATTTTGCGCGGAACGTTTTTGAACCGAAATCACCTAAAAAAGTGATATTCATTACTTGTACAATATTTGCCACCACGTTGGTGGTATGCCAATTTTTCGTCAAAATTTGTTATATGCCTAATGTATATACTGTCTTTTTTATTCTTCCATACCCACTTATATATTCATTTTTTACTTTCCTTTCCTTTAAGCTCAGTATTCAGTTCATGCGAAATTTTCGTAAGAAATGGTAAAATTCCTGTCCCAAACAATTATTAAACAATTGTTTTCGTAACAACCATGTGCTTAATGTTTCCTACAAAATTTTCACAAAGAGCTCACTGAGTACCAACTGTGTCGAAATTTTCGGTGCACGAAATTTTCGTTATTTTTTATGCAGGTAAAATTTCATAAAAACTGTGCATTACTCTCTCCTTTTTCATCGAACAATCACAATGGATCGGCGAGTGTAAAGTGAGCTGGTTTTATCAGACCACACGAGTCCTAAACCTAACCTTTCCAGCCATTTCAATCATGGCGCATTGATGTAGTGCTACCACTAGAATAGCCGACTATTTAATTTTTGTTATTTCTCAGGTATTTCTCGTTTCCCAAACTCAAAAATATTTTTTGTCCTGTTTTGTTTACTTTTATTCTTGGAGTACATTTGTGTTGTATTTGATTATATAAAAAAACCAAACAAAATGCATATTGTTGTAGACTTGGTGTGTTAGTTGTCGTAGTAACACCACCTCGTCAATGCGCCTTTACTTTCATCAAATCCAGAAAAAAGAGCATATCAGTTTTTATTAGTACTTTTGAAATCAAGAAAAATGGTTCCAGTGCGAATGAGCTGTTAACTTATTTCTCGAATTTCTTGATTTGTTAAAGCCGCAACACACTGCATTCGAAATGTAATGTTTGGAGATTTGGTTTATCCAGACATCTGTTTTCAATAAAAATATCATGCTATTGTACTCGAAATTTCCAAATGAGTGAATCCTGATACAGTGTGAATGCAGTATAATGGTAATACTCCGCAACACCAGATTGTCGAACATTTCCTGGTGCAAGTAAAACACCAAAACGAATGAATATTGAAAAAAAGAAAAGGCAGCACTACAACAAAGAGGGATAGAAATGATAAATTTTTTTTTTGTAAAACATAATTTTGATAGTAAACTATCCGGACCCGGCAAACTTCGCTTTGCCTTCAAAGTTTTTGTAATGTTAAAGTGTGAACAAAATATTTTTTGGTTCATTATGATTCAAACTTTTATTTATGGCTGTTATAACGGTTTCTTTTAAAATGGGCGTGGCACCGCTCACTTCACCCCTGGATGTAATTCATACTGTACCAACAGCATATGTGCCAAATCTCATCTTCGTACCTCTCATAGTTCATGAGATATAGCCATTTTAAATTGCAAGTTGTATGGTCGCTGCCACGCCCCTTTATACAATCACAACCAAGCCGTCAGCGATTTTTGAAAAGTGGCTGGAATTAGAACTGTACGAACAACATACTATATACCAAATATCATCTTCATACCTCTTATAGTTCATGAGATGCAGCCGTTTAAAGTCTCAAGTTGTATGCCACGCCCACGCATCTACACAAATTTTCAAGGCGATTGGTGAGACAGTTTTCCAGATATTGCATTTTAAAAAATAGGATCCAATGAGCGGGGCCACGCACACTTGATATATCAAAAATTCTAGTACCCTATTTTCACCACCGACCACACTGCTACATTCTGTAGGCTATTGATTATTTGCTTTATCCTTTTATTTGGATATCCTTCCTCACATATTGCTTTTAAATTTCTTAAAGAATTTTTTTATTTTTATTATTATTTATTTTTATTTTAGTTTTGGTAGATTCGCTCGTTCGTTCAAATTCGTTTTATAAAAACAGGCCGTTAATTTCTTTAATCCATTTATTTCTATCCAGCATTTTCAAGCGAAAGATTTTCGCCAAGTTTATGCCGAAAGTGGAAGTGGGCGCACCTATTGTGTGAAAGCGGCTCACTTCCACTAATAGGCGAAGCCAGTACAGGGGTGTTGAATAGAAAAAAACATGAATATAAATTTCGTTTATCGAACGTAAATTTTTCGCTGATCATTGTAATATTTGGCATATTCTAGAAAGATGCCAAGGGGTCGTCCATAAACTACGTCACGCAGTTTTTTACTTTTTTCAACCCTCCCCATTGTCACACTTTGTCATACCGTGTCTGACCCCCCCTTCGAAATTACGTCACAAATTTTTGAACCCCCCCCCCCCCCGGCGTAATTAAAAAAAAATTAATTTTTTACTGAATTACATGTTTATTTTTGAAACTATGAATCTACTACATATTTTTAAAACTAAAAAAACAGAAAACAAAATTAGTTCAAATACAAATAATAAAATTAATAAAATAAATGAAAACTTAATTCAATCAATCTTCCCAAGCAGATTTTAGATGCTCCTCTATTGAAAACACTGGTAACGGTGTATTTGGAATATTTTCATCAGGAATAATTACTTCACTCAGGTCTAAATCGTCTTCATAAATCCATTCCACACTCTCTCCATTTTCTTCATGTGCAATGATAGCCATAAGCTCCCTCTGGCTACGTGCAACAATACGTATTGGTCTTATGCTTTGCAGAAGTATTGTTTTTTTGTGGATTTCGCTATGCATACGTAACAGGGTATATGATGCAAAATACATTTTACACGTATTACATACTCTATTTTTAATGATTTTTTTTATTGAGGGACAGTAAAAATCATATGGAATTTTTTCAAAAGTTATGTGTGGCAGAATATTCTTTTGGTTTAAACTTAGTGCAACAAAAAGAGATGGATATTGGTTACATTCGTCTTCTTTCGTTGTAGGATCTGCAGCACGAAGTCCTTGCGCTGTTTGTTAAAGAGGTATTGGTGGCGGAAGAAATCTTTCTGCTATTAGATTGAAGTAAGAACTTCTTGGTTTTGAGCAGCACGTTACATCTGAACATTTAATAATTTGCGTCAAATATTGGCTGGTGCGTACATGTTCAGCATACCATTTTTGATTCTTCAATATTAATTGGTGTTCTGAAATTTGGGAATTTTCAGGCTGTATATATTCGGCTACAGTTGGATAAGAGTCAAAAATGGTTTCTGACCAAATTTCAGCTAGTGTTTGGCCAGCAAACTCAAAATTCTTTTTTTCTAAATCGACGTTGGTTGTTTCACCTTTCTCATTTAAATGGTTTCCACAGTGATCGTAAGGCAGGATTAATCCACTTAACGTCTTGCTAAGCGGAGCCATTCTTCGCTCAACTCTATAC
Organism: Phaonia tiefii; assembly: GCA_963931995.1. Lineage (NCBI taxonomy): Eukaryota > Metazoa > Arthropoda > Insecta > Diptera > Muscidae > Phaonia > Phaonia tiefii. The sequence continues at coordinate 179,763,489 of OZ008368.1, read as the reverse complement.
GCGGGCACAATCAAACAACCCAAAAGAAATGACGGTTAGAGACGTTCAAAACCCCTAGCGACCAAGGCGTCTTAATAGAGGTGATAGCAAATGAACAGATGATCCTTAATTTGAACAGCTGATTTTTTGTTGGTGATGTCAAACTAGGTTACTTTCAGGGCACACTAATCACGGTAGTAGCAGTAAATATGTGTGTAATCATGTGCAAAATCGCACTTGGCTTCTGTCAAACTCAGCTGATAAAAATGTAAACAAAATGTGCATTTTTGAATCAGTTGTGATATAATTGGAAAGAAATATTTGCCAAATTAATGAAGATTGAAATTAATAATTGAAATTGTTTGATGCTGCAGTTGAATTGGTTTTTCCCGGTGTAAAACTCTAACTCGTATTCGCGTCTGTTGTTTAATTCCGCGTCTGTAAACAACTTATAACCAACAAATGTAAACAAATTTGACATTTCCCAAGTGCGTCAAATGAAAAAAATCAAATCAGCTGTTCTAACGATACAACCTTGTCTTTCAACCATGGTTACTTTGCTTTGTTCGGTTGTGTGTTTGCTTATGTGTTCGCTTGTGTGTTGACTTCATATTTTGACATCTCCAACAAAAAATTTCTAGTGCGGTGACCATGTATAAATTCGCCTTGCTAGCGACGTTCAAAAAATTATAACAACTCCATTGTGTGGGTGCAATCGGTGTTCGTTGGCTACATCTACTGCTGGGAACACAATTGGGGCGATCGACGGATTTCGACCAACGCATAACAACTAGTCGGTAAAAATACGCTGTGTAAATACGTCGTTTGAAACACAATGACGACGAAAAAATAGCAACTCTTTATATAAGCATTCAGATAATATATGCATGCCACTAGCACATAAAATGTTACAACAATTTGGCCACTCCGTTCGCCGGCGTAAGAAATAGTAAAAAATTTACTAAAAATGTTGCAAAGTTTATAGTCTGGGAAAAAATCCAAAATGTGAAGACTTTAAAAATAAAAAAATTGATATTTCATAAATAATAAATTTTAAATTTTGTTCTGTTAATTTTTAAGAAAGACTATGTGACGTAACATTTCTGTACACCCCCCCCCCCCCCCCCTCGCGACCAGTCGTCACATTCATTCGAACCCCCTCCCCCCCTTACCGCGTGACGTAGTTTATGGACGACCCCCAACCTATTCTGCTCTATTCTTGACAATTTCGTATAATATTTTCTCGTTTTAGATTATGTGTTCGTATTGAATACGTTACATCTAGTAATGCCAGCGGTCTTCAATGGCTTCACCCCGAGCAAACATTGGGTAAAAAACATCCCTACATGTTCAGTCAATGTCAGGCCATTCACGCCCGCTCTATTGTACCCTGTCAAGATACACCTGCCGTGAAATTTACCTATGAAGCCACGGTAGAACATCCTAAAGATCTGAAGGCTCTTATGAGTGCATTGATTGAAAAAAACGGAGATGGTGTCACTATATTCAAACAAGAGGTACCAATTCCTGCGTACCTTCTGGCCATTGCTATTGGAGATTTAGTGTCCAAACCTTTGGGACCCAATTCGAATGTTTGGGCGGAGCAGGGAATAATCGATGAGTGTGCTGAGGAATTCTCGCAAACATCGGAAATGTTAAAAACTGCTGCTGATATCTGTGGCCCATATGTTTGGAAGCAATATGATCTATTGGTTATGCCACCCTCCTTCCCTTTTGGCGGTATGGAAAATCCCTGTCTGACCTTTGTCACACCCACTTTGTTGGCTGGTGATAAATCATTAGCAGATGTTGTAGCTCATGAAATTGCACACAGCTGGACTGGCAATTTGGTGACCAACAAGAATTTTGAACATTTTTGGCTGAACGAAGGTTTTACTGTCTTTGTTGAAACCAAAATTGTCGGACGTATGAAGGGCCCCAAAGAAAGAGACTTCCATATGCTACGCAACCTAACAGATTTGCAAGAATGTGTAAGTTTAAAATATAAACGTACTTCTTATATTTTGTACACTTCCTTTTTTTAGATTCGCACTCAATTGTCTAATAATCCCGAATTGACCAAACTTGTGGTCGACTTGTCAAACTGTGGTCCCGACGATGCCTTCTCAAGCGTTCCTTACATAAAAGGTTCCACCTTTTTGCGTTACATTGAAGACACAATGGGTGGTCCCGAAGTGTTCGAACCTTTCCTACGCTGTTATTTACAGAAATATGCATACAAGTCAGTAATAACGGATGATTTCAAAAGCGCTTTCTATGATTATTTTATCGGTACCGATAAGAAGGATAAACTCAGTGAGATTGATTGGGATTTGTGGATGACGTGCGAGGGTATGCCTCCAATTATTCCAGAGTAAGTAGAAACGTTAAGAACCAAGGATTATCAAACAAAAAATATATATGTATACGTATATAGAAAACTATAACTTAGCAAATTTTATTATCAATTTGTTTACATTGTCTAGATTTGACCAAACTCTGGCTAATGTGTCAAAAAAATTGTCTACTTTGTGGAGTACTAAAACCACATCGGAGTTAGCTGACAACGCAGAAGTAAAACAAAAAATATCTACCCATCAACTAATCGATTTCTTGGGTAAATTGATTGAATGCAAAGAAATTACGGATTTGACGGAACTGAAGATTGAGTTAATAGAATCGACATATGACTTAAAAAACACCAAGAATGCCGAAGTGCTGTTCCGCTTGATGCGTCTGTGCATTATGGCCAAACTGATGAACCGTTTAGATGAAATTATTGATTTTGCCAATTCCAACTTCCGTATGAAATTCTGCCGTCCCATTTATCGTGATTTGGCTAAATGGCCCGAGGCCAAGCCAAGAGCTATCGAAAACTTTAAACGTATTAAGGATCAAATGATGACTGTTTGTTCTCACACCATTGAGAAGGATTTGGGCCTGAAATGAAATATTAGTTAACGTTAGCTATTTAAAACGCAATTATAAAGCGGTCTAACGTTGTGCAGTGAATGCATTTTTTTTTATAAAAATTTTCACATTTTTTGTATAATAAAAATAGTTTGCAGAAAGTTAAAAACTTTAAAAATTATGACTATTATTCTTTATTGCCCTTAATTTTTTCTCGAGTTCAGCACGTTCCATCGGCAAATAATTTGTCCGGATTGAAATCGAGCTCACTGCATCATTTCATCGAACAATGAGTTAGTTATTGGATTTATCTTGTTAGTACAAGGTGTTTCAAAAGAAGTCATCCGATGTTGTTTGGCTCTCATTTTTTTTCTAAATGTAAAACTTCGGTTCTGTTTTTTGATTATGTTTATTTGAACCTTTAGAATTTTTTTGGTTCAGTTGAGAAGATGATATCGGTTAACTGGGCGCCGTCACAATTGATTACCATACGGGCTCGTTTTATGGCATTTTTCATCACTTCGGCGACAGATTCTCGCACTCGTGTCGAATGTTGACCTTGAGGGCTTCCAGGGTCTCGGGCTTGTTCACGTAAACACGGGACTTCAAAAAAACCCACAAAAAAGTCTGGAACGGTTAAATCGGGAGATCTTGCGGGCCAGTGCAAATCGACAAAACGAGAGATGAGGCGACCCGGGAACGCCGCCTTCAGAATATCGGTTGTGGCTCGCGCAATGTGTGCCGTTGCTCCGTCCTGTTGGAACCACATGTTCTCCAGTCCTAATTCGTCGAATTGCGGCAGAAAAAACATGGTTAACATGACCCTATAGCGCGCACCGTCCACTGTTGTCGTTTGACCAGCGGCGTTCCCGAAAAAAAATGGCACGATGACTCCTCCAGCGTGAACAGCGCACCATGCAGTCACTTTGAGCGGGTGTAATGGCTCCTCGTGCATCACTCGTGGATTGTCGGTGCCCAAGAAGCAATAGTTTTGCTTGTTCACGTACCCGATTAGGTGGAAATTATCCTCATTGCTCATTGGCTTGGGCGTAGGTTACACGCGTTTGGCGGACTGGACTTTGTATCGGAACATGCGCAGGTCTTTCACCAAAATTCACCAGCAAACTGACTCAACTGTAGAGCAACTGCTTTGCTGGAGCCCTACGTTATACTTGTTTACAAAACTTAACCGTTCTTTCCAACACATCAAGTACAATGTATGGACAAAGGGGGAACTGCGGTAAGTCGTAAACAAATGACGACTAAAAAAGAACTTAAAAAAATGCAAGCAAATGATCAATATAGGGGAAACAATCATATCAAATTAATGATCATAAACAAACCAAATGCTAAAAATATAATGACAAAAAATAAGGTAAATGAATAGAAACAAAAATATAAGTATGTAAGTAAATACAACAACAATATCCCAAACCAAAGTTTTATGAAATCAGCATAACAGAAGTACGAATTTTAATCGAATTTGTAAGAGAGTTAGCGAAAATGGAGTGCCCATTTTTGATACCAAATCGAAGTTGCATAAAAAATTACAGCAGACAGTTGTCCGAGGCCTTCGGCCACGGACTGTCCCTGCAGGCTGTGTCAGAGACACGGCCATTAAGTTTAACGTAGAATACGCCATCCGATAAGACAGAAAACATATATAACAATAAATTCATTTGCTTATATTATTTATCATTTATTGTTATATATGTTTTCTGTCTTATCGGATGGCGTATTCTACGTTAAACTTAATGGCCGTGTCTCTGACACAGCCTGCAGGGACAGTCCGTTTACCAACGGCATTTGATTCAAGTCCTTTTAAAAAAAAAAATATTATGTTAAATTTTTTTAAACTTAATTTAATTTATGTATTTTAATTAATATTTTTATTGAAATAAGTTCTGCGAATGTTGAGAGGGCCGCCCTAATATTAAAAAAGGTTAACCTTATCGAGTCTTCGCATTAGCATTCGAGAGTTGTGTGAAAGCTTTACGCTTTACAATTCAAAATTAATGTTAATGTTACAAATTAATGTTACAAGCAACATTAGCTTGCTGTTCGTTTCACTTTTTACTAGATACATGTTCCTAAGCAATGTTGAGCAACCAAAAACACTCAACCAAACACCACACATATGTTTGAGTGTATGTGTTTAAACAATTTTCATTTGAGAAATTTAAATATTAGGAAGATATCAACCAATATGAAATGTATATCAAACGAAAGATAACATCTTCATTTACCTACAAAAAAAATTTAAAAAAAATTCATCTAGCCGTTTCCTCAAATTCAATGAAATAAAGATTACAACAATAAAAACCTGACATGACTCCTCATACCGTAAGGTAAGACGTATTCTACGTCAAAAATTATTACGGTTATAAATACATCTCGATGGTGTTGCGTAAAAAGGGCCAATCGGCATTTTTTTACGGGAGTCAGTCTGGTTTTGTTTAGCTTGTCATGACAAGTCAAAAAGACGAAACTGTTTGGGTCTATCTGCAACGAAATAAGTGGACATTGATATTGCTTGAAGAGCCCAACCATAACTTTCTATAGCCATTATTTTTTAGCTACGGAATAATCTAGGAAAATCTTAGAGACAATTGGAAATAGCAGATTGGCCCTTTTTACGCAACACCATCGATATTTGGAAAGGTTATTTCCTCTTCTGTCAAAGTGTGTTTATATTAATGTTTGGAAAATTTCCTACATATTTTTGGGTAAATTACGAAACTATAAGTATATTTAAAAATTTAAAATATTTAACACCCGTGAAAAAGTACATTTTAATATAAATATTACTAAAGAAATGTGTGAAATTGAGTATTATGGTGGATGGTTGGGAATAAAGCTATTTCAATGTCCACCAATGCATATCATCAGCTCCCTTCTCCACAAGTATTTAAGTATATCATCAGACATTATAGGGATAAACAAAACTCAACTTGGCGAGAATTGGCGAGAATTGTCATGCTTACATCGAAAGCCAGTGCATAGATGTTGTTTCAAAAAAGAAACAACGATTGTCATGAGATTGGCGTTATGCCATGTTCCCACTACAGCGCCAATTACATAATTCCCCAGCTGCGGAAGTCATGACCTGGAAGGCCTGAAATCATGACCAAACAGTCCTTTTTTAAAATACGGCAGGCCTTCCCTACACATTACCTCCTCCTTTCTGTTAAACATTGCGTGAGATTCGAAATCAAGGCCTTCCATCCCTCTCTACTAGAAGGCCTGCAAAAAGAGCGGTTTTAGAATGACTTACGTAAAAATATAAAGATATATATGGAAATTAGCTTCTTATTTCAGATTTCTACTTTAACCAATTGTAATTCTTATAAATGATTTTTTTTTAATTTCTGCAGCCACAGGAATCGAACACACGACCTTAGAACTTACAATCGGACTCTTTATCTACTGGGCTTTTGCAACGACGAATTGCGAACATATTCCTGTGGCTGCAGAATTAAAAAAATCATTTATAAGAATTACAATTGGTTAAATATAAATCTGAAATATGAAACTAATTTCCATATACATATATTTTTTATTTTTACGTAAGCCCTTCTAAAACTACTCTTTTTGCAGGCCTTCATAAGGCCTTCTAGTAGAGAGGGATGGAAGACCTTGCCTCCCAATCTTACGCAATGTTAAAAAGAAAGGAGGAGGTAATGTGTAGGGAAGGCCTGCCGTATTCTTTAGAATGCCTTCTGGGTCATGATTTCAGGCCTTCCAGCTCCAGATTTCCGCCGCTGAGTACCTTCAATACAGCAAAATTCGTACAACTGTTGTAAGATAGTACGAGGCCTTGTGAAATACCTAATTGACTTGGGAAACGTGTAATTTATTTTCCATTTCGATAGCAGATGTTATTATGTAAATTAAAATCAGAATGAGATTATGATTTCTCTCAAGAAAAAGATATTTAGATTTAATGTTCTGCTCCGGTATTAAATTCGGAAAGCACGTTTTTGAAGTTAGTTTCGGTTGGCATCCCTAGTGTGCTGATTCTTCAATACATTTAGGGTTTTCACAAGGTCTCGTACTTTTCGTAACTTCTCACAACAGTTGTACGAATTTTGTTGTTGGCTTCCACATAAAACTAACCATGGTACAATAATATGTTCATGGTAAAGTCGTAAGAACAGCTGTTTTAATTTTTTTCATGAGGTTCTTCGCTTCGGCTGTCACACTCACATGTATTTTGTTTTTGTACTCTTTAGCATTCTTGTGTCGTTGGTATGCCTTCGTGTAAAGTTTGACAACTGAAGCGAAGCGCTGCTATTACCATGTAGATATTCTTGTACCATGAAACTAACCATAGTAAAAATACCAAGTAGTCGCAGTAGATACAACAACAATTTTGGCAAGAACAACAGGCATTTTGTTTTTGTTTAGGCTCTCCTCATGTCAAAATCAACCCATACATATACCAACAAATAAATGTAAACAGAAAAGTACAAAAGCAAATCCTTTGAAACTGACAGAAGGGGCTAACTAAACATCGAGAAAAAAATTGAAATCAGCTGTGTACCGAGTTTATCTTCTCATTCTACCATGAAACTAACTTACGACAAGTACAACATCGAAGGTATGTTTACTGATTGTAGTACTTTACTAGTGCTGTTCTTCTTGTACGGAGTTTGTTAGTACCGAATACATTTGATAAGTAACATCCATGGTAGAAATATAATGGTAGATGCAGTACGACAACAAATACAACAAGCCAAAAACAACATGCATTTTGTTTTTGCTCAGTATCTGTGTTGTGTCAAGTCAGCTAATAGAAAAATTATGAAAATGTACACAAATTTGCAAAAAGTGTCATTTAGAAAATGATTGAGTGTTATTTGATATATTGAAAGTGTTTAAGTGTGAAAATTAAAAAGTTTTTATGTAATTTTTGCAGAGAAATATTTCAAAAACAGCAGTTGCTGGCGAACGGGGGTTGCAGACAAACAAATGTAAACAAATTTTGACATAAGAGAAAAACTTACTCACACTCAGTCCAGAAAAAAGTTCAATTTAGCTGGGCTAGTGCTTTTACCATTTCTTTGTACCATGGTAACATCACTACCATAAGAGCTGTTGTTGATATTTATTACTTATTTTGTGATATTATTATGTTACGTTATTGATGTTATTATTTTATCCTTTTCATTTAGTTTCGTCATTTTAGTTTCAAAAAATGTTTTTCTTCAATCAGTTGTTTATGCATTCAGCTGGATACATACGACATACAACAAAAAATTCAATAATGGTTGTTCACAACTATCGTACATAGGCACGACAATCCAGTACAACATTACGACATTTTACACTCGTACTTTATTATTTTACTTCATTTGGTAAAAGTTTTCCAAGTTCCTAAAGTGTTTAATTCGTACCCATGTCGACTTCGATTTGGAAGTTATTGGATGTAGACGACCTATATCACCAGGTTAGGCGAATGGAAGTGGTGAATTGAGGAGAGCTCTCCATTGAGGCACATACAGCCTTTACTGGCCACAGAGCTGCGTGTATTGGAGACAAGCACGTAATGGAGAGCAAGAAATGATCTCATCAAATTCGCCACGGACCGACCATTCGGCTATCTTAAAGGATTTGAACTGTACGTTTCGTTAGCGGTCGCTTGTTTGAAAGATATCAGACTAAAATGAAGACAGCAATTGCATGACTAAAAGCTCGCAGAGCAGGCGTATGTCACAACAAGAACACAACCACTGCCTAGGCAATGCACTTGACACTGAAGACACCGCAGCAGGGCAGATTCAGGATAGTGACCGTGTTAATACCCAATATTATTTTATAATAACTGTTTGTATAAGTTAAAATTATTAAAAATAAGGCCAATAAATTACCATTAAAACGAACCCTTTGCTCATTGCATTTATTGTCAGACAGACAACTGCACTTACATACTCGCCATACGTATAAAGCGGATCCTGTTCTGGAACACTCCTGCTTACTCTCCTTGGGGGGTTTCCGTTCGCCATTAAAAGTTGCGAACTAAAAATTTTAATTTGTTAATCAATAATTCAAAAAACAAATCTGGACATTTCTATAATTAAGAAAACAAAAATTTCGAATTTTCTTCAAGTCGTTATCTATACTGTGTCGACAGAAATAGAGTCGTTTCAATTCAATTTCGACGTCACCAGCAAAAAAATCAAATTTGCAGTCGGAAGATCCACCTGGTACTACTACCATCATAGTAAAGCACGTGAACCCTTATAATCCCCTCACCATTCTGGCGAAACACAGTTCCAACTCCAAGATGAACCATGGCAAGATTATCTCAGAAGTTCATAGATAATATCCTTATCTCAATCATGCCAAACCCAGGGGGACAACAGCAGAATATCATAGTTAACGAGGAAGAAATTAATTAAGCACGAGAACATCTACAGCCCCCAGAATGTATGGTTTGCCGGAAATTCATAAAGAGGGGAATCCTCTAAGACCTATTTGCGCTTCCATAAATGCTCCTGGTTATGCACTTTGCAAATTTATGGTTGAAATACTGAAAAATGTGACTATAATGTTAAGGACGTAATTGATTTCAGATCCAGGATAGAAAACTTGAAAATAGATCAAGACGAAATATTATGTTTGATGTGGTCAGTCTTTCCAAGTATACATTAAGGATCATAGACGAAAAAAGGAGTAAAATTGCGGATTACACGACTATACCACAGGATATTTTTATGGAATCACTGTCGTTTTGTATCTAAGATACACGTTATGAGGACAGGGCATTCCTATGGGTTCTCCAGCGTCACCGATAATGGCGGACATTATAATGGAAGGATTACTTGACACGACGCTCAATACATTGACAAGGAGACCGAAAATAATAACTAAATATTTGAACGATATATTTGTAATCATTGGGAAATCTGAGGTGGACGACACGATGAAGGCGCTAAATTCTTTCAATCAACAACTTCAATTTACAGTGGAAGAAGAAAGGGACCAACAATTACCATACCTTGTTTGCATGGCTATAAGACAAGATGAAAAAAGTTGACTGGTATCAAAAGCCTACAGCGTCAGGATAAGTAATAAATTATTTTTCCAAGCATCCTAGAGGGATAATAATACGGCCAAGAATTTCGTTAACAGAGTGCTGAAAATAAGCGACGTGGAATTTCATTGGAAAAATAAGGAGAAAGTACGAACAATTTTACAAATGAACAGTTTTCCCCTCAACACGATTGACGACTTGTTAACGCGAACAGATTTGAAACCACGAGGATGAAACTAGATTGGAGAGGATATATAAATCCATAACGTATGTGCCCGGACTTTCTGAAAGAATCAAACAATTATGACGGAGAAATACCAATTAGCTCCAAAGTCTAACTTTACCCTAAATCACCTTTTTAGTGGGACTAAATGGAGAATCGATATGACATGCCAAATGTGGTGTACGAAATCAAGTGCAACGGTGACGAAACCAACATGCCAGAAGGTATATGTGGGTACTACGATGAATAAACTGAAGACGATAATTTCATCACATAAAACGGACCAAAAGGCACATAATAAGCCTTTGGAACAAAAAAAAAATAACAGCACTCGCAGCCCACTGTACGTTAACTGGACACAGGCCAAAATTTGACGAAGTGAAAATTCTAACTGAAGAGAAGTTTTACTCACGACGTCTCTTTCAGGAAATGCGATACGGATCAATGTGCAAAAGTTTACGTAAATATTATTCTGATTTCCTACTCAATAATCTTTAACAGACAATATTGTACTTGAGGAAAAATTTTGTGTTTACTGTTTCCACTAATATTTTATAAAATCTTTGTGTTTTTCTTATATTAGATTCTTGAAAATGATCAACACAGTTGATCGAAATATTGGAAACTAAATAAGTTGTGATAAAAGGAAAATTATACAACTTCTTTTTCATTTTTCATACCTATGACCTCGAGCCTATACGAAAATTGAAAATCATATTATTTCTATAAAATGATGTGATGTCTGACTTTGAGACGCAACCTTTGCATCTGATAGTGTTGGGGTTTTTGAATTTGCATTAGATAATATAATTGCATTGTTCGCTATTACTTTTCAAAAGGTTTTGGAATCGGATGCCAATTGTAATGATATGTCATAAGTAAGTGGACTAAAGGGGATACAAGAATGTGAACAAGAATCGAATTAATTTTTGCAAAACCCATAAAAACGACATCTGATGACTGGAAATGAGTGATTTATTAGGATGAAACAAGAACTAATTGTTCCCAATCTGATGGCAAACAATATTAGTGATCTTCATGAAAGCTCGAAAGAACCTCGTAAACTCGAAAACATCGTAAACTTGCACAGCAAACGTCAAAACAAACAAATTTCCCATACATAGCGACTTGCACAAAAGTGGAAAGTTTTCGAGGCAAATTTGCTGAGCAAACCTGGAAAAAGAAACGTGAACGTGATGGTTTTTGATTTATGTGAAAAAAATAAAATAATGGAATAGGTAAAGCATATACTTTTAATTTTACTTTGTTTATTTACTTTATCAGCCTTTTTTGACAATTGCTGCACAGATACACTAAGCAACTTTATTTGGTGCCTCATGAAACGCTTCGGGGCAAACTTACGCTGAGCAAAAGTTCCAGGTTTTCTTGTTTGCATGAATACCACTATTGTTGTAAAAGTCCTAGTGAACCCATAGAGTAATGTCATATAGAGCTTGCACTTGCTTCGCATTTCCTTTTACACTATTCGTGGTGCGGTCGGAGCGATAGAGAGTAATTTGACTTAAATTGACTTAAACCAGGTGGAAATACAAAAATTTCTTATTTAAATTTTTCATGTCGTTTTGATGAAAAACTGTAATATTTAAACGTATTTTTAAATTTTTTGTTATATTTTATTTCTTGTATATATTTATGGTGCATTTACATAAAAATTTTAACGTAGAAAACGAATTGTCATTGCTGATTTATTGTTGGTTGGTTTGAGCCATTGCCTATATCTGGTATTATTAAAGCAATACTTGCCAACATCCAACCATCCATCTGCAACATACAAAATGTCATCAATTTATTGAGAGAGCTTGCTACTCTATACGTCATTACTCTATGGGTGAAACCATTCAGCAACACTATGCAAGCAAACATGGTGGTAGGAGTGAAACGGTGTGGGGAGGTTTCACTTGGTGGATCATTGGTCCTCTAGTGAAAATAGAATTATAAATAAGCCCCGATTTGAATCCCTTCGAAAATTTGTGGACTATTCTCCACAATACGAATGGTTAAGAATTCAACCTCAAACTTTTAAAAATCTCGTGGAAAGCATGCCTACAGACATACAATGCGATTTTAAAGTACAAAGGACTTTCGACAAAATACTTAAGGAAAAACTTGTCGAATTTTTCAACTACGACAATACTGGATAAAAACGGTCACAATTTGCTGTAGTATTAATTTCTTAATGATATAGTGTACTGTATTCAGGTTTTCAATGAAAAAGAATATTTTATGTGTATGCTTTAAGTTTCTATAATAAAGGAAATTATAACAAATTACCTAAAATCTTGAATTAATGTATCCACTTTAGTCCACTACTGTATCATTATATTTGGCATCCAATCTCACAACCTGCATTTGATGCTCTCGATATGAAAAAACAGGCATTTTGTTTCGAGTTTCTATTCAGTAAAATTTAATACATGTGTGTATCTACAATAATAGTAAACAAAAAGTACAAAAACATAATAGGTTTGTTTCTTTACTTTACCGCGGGATCCCACGGGAACCCAAACGCGTTTCTTTACTCACAAATAGGGCAAATGAGAACGATTTTATTTTTCTCTTAATGTCAAAATACGTTTCTCTTTTTACCGAACTTACCCAGACATTTTCTTCGGGTAAGTTTGGGCGAAGTGTCAAATAATCAGGTGTTCGAAATGTCAACATAAAAACATATGTATTATTTATGAAAAAAAATAACACAAGTGAAAAAAATTATTGAATTTACAATTTTATTAACTTGAAAAGGAATTGATTTGAGAGTGCTTATTTAAAGAAGATGGGAAGTGTGCAAATGAACAGTGAAAATTAATATGATATGCAAGATTTGTTGTCAATCATATGTTTTGTGTTTTGACATTTGTTTCCGGGCTAGAAAAGTGGTGTTTTACTTTACTTTTGGGTAATATAGAGTATTTGAGACAGAATTTTGCTTTTACTCTCTAACTTTACCCAAAAAGTAAAGAAACAAAGCTAATACAGGGTGTTTCAAAAGTGACCACCCTATTGGAAGATGCTCTTATTTTTGCAAATGGCCGCCAATCTCAAATCTGTTTTAACATTTGTGGACTAGACAGATGTAGAATACAAGTAAACAAGCCACTCCCCAAGAACGCGGAATAATCGTGTTTATTTTTTTGCGTAACAATTCGTCTGTGGTGTTGGCGCAGTGCGAATAGCGTCGCCGATTCCCCGGCCGTCCGACGGCGACTGCGTGAACACTGCGCCGTTTGGCCACTAACCTTGAAGAGAATGGGACCACACGAGACGTTGCCAGGAGTGGCCGGTCCCGGAGCGCCCGTTTGCCGAGAATATCGCCGCTGTTGCCGAGGATGTCGCCGGAAACATCGACCAGACGCCGTGCCTCGCAATTAGCCATCAACCGGTCGTCCCTATGGCGAATTTTGGTCAAAGTCCTGCGCATGTTCCCATACAAAGTCCAGTCCGTGCATCAGCTGCTGCCTGTCGACCGCCAAACTCGTTTAACCTACGTCCAAGCCATCATCCTCAATCTCGTGGACGAAGTGGACGATTTTTCCACCAAAATCATAATGAGCGATGAGGATCATTTCCACCTCAGCGGGTACGTGAACAAGCAAAACTATCGCTTCTTGGCACCGAAAATCCACGAGTGATGCACGAGGAGCCATTACACCCGCTCAAAGTGACTGCATGGTGCGCTGTTCACGCTGGAGGAGTCATCGGTCCATTTTTTCGAGAACGCCGCTGGTCAAACGACAACAGTGGACGGTGCGCGCTATAGGGCCATATTAACCGAGTTTTTTCTGCCGCAATTCGACGAATTAGGACTAGAGGACATGTAGTTCCAAAAGGACGGAGCAACGGCACACACTGCGCGAGCCACAACCGATATTCTGAAGGCGGCGTTCCCGGCTCGCATCATCTCTCATTTTGGCGAATTGCACTGGGCCGCAAGATCGCCCGATTTAACCGTTCCAGACTTTTTTTTTTGTTTGGTTTTTTGAAGTCCCGTGTTTTCGTGAATAAGCCCGAGGCCCTGGAAGCCCTCAAGGTCAACATTCGACACGAGTGCGAGAATCTGTCGCCCGAAGTTCTCGCTGAAGTGATGAAAATGCCATAAAACGAGCCCATATGTTAATCAATTGTGACGGCGCCCATTTAGCCGATATCATCTTCTCAACTTAACCAATAAAATTCTAAAGGTTCAAATTAACATAATCATTGAATTAAAGTTTTTCATTTAGAAAAAAATGAGAGCCAAACAATATCGGATGACTTCTTTTGAAACACATAAGACGGAACACAAAACCAAAAATAGTAAAAATAAACTGTTCTAACTAGTTTACCTTACTTACTCTATCATGTATGAAAATAAACCTCAATGAATTGATTTACCCATAGAATAATACATACATAGATAAACTTATTCTCTCATCTGACGTTTCATTTCACACTCTTCATCGTAGGTTTGTGGAAATGAGAGCAATTAAATTTAAAATTACCTTACACCAGGTGGAGTTACAAAATATGTTCATCTAACTTTTTCCTGTTGACTTTTATCGTTGGTATACATTTGTATTGTATTTAACACAACTAGTTTGCCACAAAAACACGAAATTCGGTTGTTGTTCCTTTGTTCATCGTTGTATACTATTGCCACTACCTGGTATTATTGAACCCATATTTTCCAGCATCCAATGTTTACTTTCCATCGTACCTATAACGTTTAATTTATTAAGCGAATAACAGTTTCTATGTATGTATGTATGTATTATTCTATGGATTTAGTAAACAAAAATTATTTCGTTGCTTACTGGTACTTGTTCTATTAGAGTATCAAAACAACCGGAATTTTTAGTAACATGGTTTCCGGTTTGTTCAAAAAATTGTTTTTTACAGGTTTTCATTTTGTTTGAAAAATAATTTTTGATGTGTTAACATCTATAGCGGCGTATAGGGACTAAATCTATAAAAGTCAAAATCTGCTAAAACCGGATTTTATGCTGCTGCTAAAACCATCGCAGTCGACGTTATGGTAACATACTAATACGTCAGCTACTTCGTAGAAAGTATGTGTGATGTTGTGTGTTTGGCTGTTTCGTTGCTGTTGATATGGCAAACATGTGGTTATGTGACACACGTATACGTCAGCTACTTCGGACAAAGTATGTGTGATGTTGTGTGTTTAGTTGTTTTTAAACACAAATATGGGTAGAGAAAATCTTTCACTCACCAAATTTCTGACATTTGTCCTCGTGTGATGTATACGTTTGATGTTGAAAAGAATTGCTTTACTAATACCAGATAGAGGCAATGGTTCAAAACAACGAACAAAATAACAACAACGGCATTTCGTTTTGTGTGTTAAAATTGTTGTCTTAAATACAACACAAATGTATGCTAACAATAACAGTCAATAAAAAAGTGTAAAACACAATTAAATTTCAGAGTTTTTCACCAAAATGACATGAAAAATTAAAGCAAGAAGTTATTGTAATTCCACCTGGTGTATATCACTTTTCGTCAAACATAGGGTGGGTTTACATTAGCAATTATAATTGCAGCAATTGTAAAGTTTATAGGAGAGAGAGGTGAAAGGGGTGTAACTGGGAAAAAACTTGCACGTACATGCAATTATCTTGCAATTCCGTTTTGATTTTCATTCGCAAATAAACGCCTATTGCAATTCCATAAGAGAATCACAAACAATTGCTACAATTATAATTGCTAATGTATAAACGCCTATTGCAATTCCATAAGAGAATCACAAACAATTGCTGCAATTATAATTGCTAATGTAAACCCACCCATAGAGAGATCACACCGACCGCATCACGAAGAGTGTGAAAGGAAATGTCAGATCAGCCAAATATTCTCTCTAGTCGTAGTTACTCTATGGTATGTACGAATATAACAATGTATGTATGTATATACAAATGTCTGTTGCTTTGCATTCTTTGACTTTTGTGGGAATAAAACAAAGAGTATTGAGCAAGAAAATAATGACACATGTGCTTGCACTGGGTCTTTAAATAATTTTAAGTATTAATATTATTTAACTGTAACGTCATCATATGATTGAACGCTGTTTTTTATTTTCCAATGTAACATTTACGAATGTGTTCATAGAAATCGAACAGGTACCGTGTAGCAAAACGGTGTTAACACATCGCCCGTGAGTTCGAACCATAGAGTAAATAGGGGTAGAGAAAATCTTTCACTCACCAAATGTCTGACATTTGTCCTCGTGTGATGTATACGTTTGATGTTGAAAAGAATTGCTTTACTACTACCAGATAGAGACAATGGTTCAAAACAACGAACAAAATAACAACAACGGCATTTCGTTTTATGTGTTAAAATTAATGTGTTAAATACAACACAAATGTATGCTAACAATAACAGTCAATAAAAAAGTTTAAAACACATTTAAATTTCACAGTTTTTCACCAAAATGGCATGACAAATTAAAGCAAGAAGTTATTGTAATTCCACCTGGTGTATATCACTTTTCGTCAAACATCTCTCTATCACACCGACCGCATCACGAAGAGTGTGAAATTAAACGTCAGATGAGACAAATGGCGGCTCTACTTCATATTTACTCTATGGTTCGAACACTCATTAGATTTTTTTTCAATAAACCGAGGAAGGGATTTTAATCTAAAAGCGGTTGAACTGTTTTTGTTCTTAAAATAAATTTGTTTAATGAGTTTGTTTTTCGTTCGTAGATTGCTAAATTTCCTTTCTGTATTAAAGTTTGGCAATCATGTTTAAGTTTTAAATACAATTTTAAATCATATTCCAGTCATATTAACATTTTAAAGTGGAAGTCATACTATGCAATCCAAAAATTTCTCTAACATTTTAGAATCATACTTTTTTATTTAATTTTTTAAAAATAGTTTACACAATTTGAATAAACACCGGTTAATCGACGTAAAATAATGGGGTTTCGAGTTGTTCGAAAACAACTTACCAAAATTATATTTAAAAAAACCGCGACACGTTTAAAATTGAAAACCCGGGTTTTTCCGTTTCTGCTTTGCGCCCTAGTCTCATTAAGTTATCTTTGTGATTTATCGCTCGAATATTTTGGTCGATAAGATTTCGTTTGATCAGAACCAAACCTATTTTCACGTTTATTCGTTGTTTTGCTTGCAGTCCATAAATATTTGCTGAACACTCAACAAACAAACAAAGTCTTTGGGGATTCGTCCATTGCTTTCACAAACAATTCCATTGAATTCGGTGCAACATCATCGCAACATGGGCCGCTTGGGTAAAATTGATCCCAGTTCCTACTCGCAGCCCGAATCGATTACCACTAAGCACAGTGAGCTCAAGTGGAAGGTTGACTTTGCGAACACCAAGTTGAAAGGAACCGTCACCCATCGCTTCAATGTGTTGGAAAAGGATTTGCATACAATTGTACGTTTGGATGTCTTCTCGGTTTCATACAAAATTGTTCAAAATGTTTGTACATTTACAGCTTTTGGATGTACGCGACATAAACATCTTGAATGCTGAACTAATATCGGAGGATGACTCTTCAATTCCATTGAATTATTTTATAAGCGATGCCGTCGATATTGGTGCAAAGTTGACTTTGGAATTGCCGGAAGGCACAGCTACTGGAGAGTAAGTCAATGCTGATATTTTGATAAATCGTAGTTTTCCGTGTCGTTTGCTTGTCTCTGGAATGAAGGTGGGCCACAGGAATTAACCTCCCAATTGCAAAATGGAAATAGCCCCTAATTAAAATAGAGGATACAGCAACACGAAATGTTGGAGTGTACTTTCATATACTCGTATTTGGGTTTTCACATACGATTGGGATGTTTTTTTCATTATGAACTGTTTTTTGTTTGACATCTTCATTACAGTCCTAAACTCGTCTTCATTTTATGGGGCGTTGGTGTCTTTCTAGTTTAGGGCGTTACTTATTGGGAAGCAATTTTCTACGACTAATATAAATCCTACGGAAAAAACATCCCACAGTAACAAATTAAATTAGGCCCCAAATGTGCAAAAAGTACACAAATGCTGTAGAGGTGTGGTAGCAAAAAAAATTTAAATGAAACGTTAAGGATATTGAATTTCAATGATTTCGGTTTTTAATATTGTACACTTGCGCTAAGGTAAGACAAGCAAATAAACGTTTGACAAAATCATATGACTTTTGTCAAATTTTTATTTGGCGGTTAGACGTACGACCACAATTTTGTCATCAGGGTTTGCACAAAACATCACCCTAAACTGTTTTGTCTGCAAATGATTTGGCTTTGTCGGCGCAGCCAAATTGGTTTGCGCAAAACTAACACCAAATTAAATTGGTAAGCTGTAGTATTCACTTCAACCTGAATTTCACGTTTCGAACTTTTCATTTATATATTTTTTGGCGACGACCCATGCATTGGGTCCCACGGATTTAATAAGCCTTCTAATGTAGGTCATAAACGTTATTGTAAATGCGTTTTATAAATTTTTGATAGATTTTTACCTAATTAGTGAAACAAAGATTTTTAAACATTTTATCGATATTTTTAAATTCAATATCGACTTATTCAAAAGTTTTTTTAAGTTTTTCGATTATTCAGAGGTGTCGGTTTTCCTAATTGTCGTTTTTTCAAACCAATATTGGTTTCATTTGTTGTCATGAAACCAAGTTGGTTTTGACAATTTCGAATGTAAGTAAAACCAATGTTCGAATCAGCTGTTTTTTTATTTGTGTGAATAGTTTTCATTGAAATATCAATAAAAGTAATTGTATTACACTGGAAAATTATACAAAATGGAATGTTACAAATAAAATACAATTGCATCAGCAGATGTAACATTTTTGTTATTAGATGAAGAACTCGCACCAAGTTGATGAGATCAGTAGGTAACGATTCAAGTATAAGTCTCGGAAGAAGCACAGTATCAACAATTTTTGGGAACAGGTCTATTTTACGGCTTACATTCCAAAAAACAACCATTTCTGGGGGGGGGGGGGGGGGGGCAGACCAAACAAAAAAATAACAAAATCGGTTCAAATGCATATTTTTGGAGTTATGGACCCAAACTGGTTGAACTTTTGAAAAATAATCGATTTTTTTTAAATTAAGGGGCTTTCTCCTCTGGCGTAGGTCTAACACCGGCTGCCATAGTATTTTTGTGGTTGAAAGCTTTCTGCGTGGACGGCCTTCGGCCGGGGGAAGGAATTTTCTCCTCTGGGGTAGGTCCAACACCGGCTTCTCGGCTTCGGCATAGTATATTTGTGGTATAAAGCTTTATATTTTTGAGAAAAGTAAAAGAAAATAATCGATAACTTTTCAAAATGTCAACATACGGGGGGTCCATAACTCCGAAACTATGCATTTGCCACGATTTTGTTAGTTTAATTTTTTTCTTAGAATAACATGTTCTATCCGATGCAGTATTTTTTTAATTTTTGGAGAGTAAGCCCTATATAGACAAAGCCCTATTTTAGGCTTTCTCCTAAAAAAATAAATACAAAAATGCAAAAATATATGTTTTTATTAAGCAATTAAAAACATTCCGGTGCAAACAAATATCAAACCAAAAGCGCGCAAACGAAGACTGACAGCTGTTAGCTGCTTGGTTTATTTCCAATATCAAAACCAATAACCTTGGTTTCTGTGACACCTAAAACCGACATAAATTCTAGTTCGAATATAAAACCGATAACATTGGGTTTCATGACACCAAAGGATTTGTTCTTGTCGTTTTCAAAACCAATAGTGACAACATTGGTTTCATGACACCCCTGATTATTTGATTTCCTACCAGAAAAACAAATTTTCATGGAAGTTTGTCTGAAAGATTTTTACCTATTTTATATATTGTTATACCTCGACAATTAAGCGAGTTGTCGGAAATTCTCATTTAATTTTTTAATTTCCACCTTAATTTTGTTTATAGGAATCAACCATTTTTGTGGCAAAAATTAAAATAAAAATTATCGTAATTTTTTCAAGTTCAACTTTCGATATCTTGATAACTAAGCGACTTGTGCAAAATTTTTATCTAATTTTTTCTATTTATGGTGACATGGTTTACACAAAAAAGTAGAGTAAGGAACACCACTAATGTCCTACTCTCTCGCATATCCGAACTTTAAAGGTCCATGCTCCATAAATATGGTCTGCCGAAAATTATTTTATTGGATATTTTTACTCAAAATAAAAACTCACTTCATGATATAAATACCATAGATGGTGTATTCGACTATTCACCATTTTCACCAAATGGCAAAGGCTGTTTCCGTGCTATCACATCTCACGCGGATACGACGAAAAAACATCCAAAAATAATAAAATAAAATATAGATAACAGAAATGGATGCCGCTTTTGATATTTTTTGACAATATAAAAGGCAAAAAAAGCATGGTTAAATAGTTTTTTCAATAGTTTCGTATTTCAGGGAAATTAGCTTTATTGCACAATTTCTGCGCCATCTAGAAAATTTCTCTTGACATTCAAATACGCCACTTATATTTCAACGTCTAGGAGATTATATCATCTTTGATTGAACCCAAAATCCTGAATTGAATTTCAGTTGTAAGCGAGTGCTGGATTTAATAACTAACAGCTTTGAGTTGCTTTTTCTTTCTGACAAAAGCGCAGTGCGACAAATGGTAGAAGTCAGTGATTGGCGGGGGTCTGCTTAACGGGAAAAGTTATATCGGTCAAAAAAAAAAGTTATACGTGTCAGTGAAGTCAGTAAGTATCATATAGGGGAAATTGTAATTATGTTATGCCTTTCGACCATCTCGTAAATGCCCGAATATCGCAAAGTGATGTTCAGCAAAGTTGTTAACCTCAACGCCGGCTACAACATAGTCAATCAAGGAAAGCCATATTTTTGGTTTTTCTTGAGTGGGACCCTGGTGCAAAATAACATTTTCCGCAAATTTAAAAAACGTTTGCGATAAGTGAAATTAGCCATTTTTCTAATGAGAGCACAGATTACGAAGAACGTAAATTTCTCTCATTCGGTCGACTGTATACACCATAGAGTAAATATGGGTAGAGAAAATCTTTCACTCACCAAATTTCTGACATTTGTCCTCGTGTGATGTATACGTTTGATGTTGAAAAGAATTGCTTTACTAATACCAGATAGAGGCAATGGTTCAAAACAACGAACAAAATAACAACAACGGCATTTCGTTTTGTGTGTTAAAATTAATGTGTTAAATACAACACAAATGTATGCTAACAATAACAGTCAATAAAAAAGTTTAAAACACATTTAAATTTCACAGTTTTTCATCAAAATGGCATGAAAAATTAAAGCAAGAAGTTATTGTAATTCCACCTGGTGTATATCACTTTTCGTCAAACATCTCTCTATCACACCGACCGCATCACGAAGAGTGTGAAAGGAAACGTCAGATGAGACAAATGGCGGCTCTACTATAAATTTACTCTATGGTATACACAGCAAAAACGATGTACAAGTAGACAGTCAAAACTCAGTAGAGACTCAAATGCCAAGAAAAAAAAACGATTGAAACCCTAGGCATTCTCTGATCTCACTCTTACTCTCTTCTTTGAATATTTCAATATTATTGTATATAACTATACAAATTCAAGCCATATTGAAGTAAAATTACATAAACTTTGCAAAAAGTATGAAATAATCAAGATATGACGCGAGAGAGAAATATGTTTGAGTGAATTTCTAGCACTTTTTGGTTCTCTTTTTACAGGGTTGCCAAATTTCGCACATCTTCTGGTTGTCTAATTCTAAATCGTCTTTGTACACAGTCTTATCCACTCATTTGGCATTGTTTGGCACAAAGACGATTTACAATTAGACGACCAGAAGATGTGCGCAACTTGGCAACCCTGGTAAAAGAGAACCAAAAAGTACTAGGAGTGCACTCAAACGCATTTCTCTCTCGCGTCATATCTCGCTTATTTCATACTTTTTGCATAGTTTCTGTAATTTTACTTCAACATGGTTGGAATTTGTATAGTTATATACAATAACACTATCAAGAAGCTGCTCGTTAATTGAAATATTCAATGAAGATAGTAAGAGAGAGATAGTAGAGAAGTACTAGGGTTTCACTCGTTTTGTTTGTTGGCATTTGAGTGAAGAGAAATTTTGACTGTCTACTTGTACATCGTTTTTGTTTTCGAGACGACTTTCTGTATTCCTCCGAAAGTACTTTTTTCCTAAATAATATAAAAAAATCTGTATTTACATCGAAAGATTAACACCGAAAGTAGAACATATAAAAAAATGTATTTAATCTTCGTACGGATTTTTAATATATCGGTGTAAATGCAGTGAAAGCTTTACATAGCTTCAGGCACACATATGTATATTTCAGTCATATTACATTGAAAATAAACAATGAATCTTTGCAATTTCGATCAGATGAGTTTGACAAGATCGGCCCTTCATATAACAACAAAATTCCTCCAATTCCTACTACTTCTACCTTACTTATTTTGCCATTTGTTGTATTTAAAACCCTTTCACATAAAATTTGGTGAGTCAATTCCGAAAGTACTCCTATTGGACCAAAGGGAGTTGGGGACTTTTTGAAATCAATAAAAAAGTTTAAAACACATTTAAATTTCAAATTTTTTCACCAAAGCGAAATGCAAAATTAAAGCAAGAAGTTATTGTAATTCCACCTGGTGTATGTCACTTTTCGTCTCTACTCTCTAATGCTTCTACCTTGTCAATATATCTTGGACCATTGACGCGTTGTAGTTTGCTGCGCTTTTAGTTTTTTGAATGCAAGGCGGGACAGAAGTGTAAATAGACAGTGAAAAATTAGACAAAAATTACAACGTTTTTAAAAAAAACTTTATGGGTAAAGCCAAAATCATAAAAGTTGGAAATTTAAACAAAAACAGCTTATGGAAGCCACAAATCAAAGTTTTAATGTACAAGTAATATTTCTCGCAAGCGTTTTCTTAGTTTAGAGTAACTACAACTCGGTTGCTGTAACCGAAAGCACAGTTGGTGTAACTGTTTTTCGCAAACGTGTTTTTAGCTCTAATTTTTCATAACTCGTTTACTGCAAACGTTTTTCAGTTCTCACAATCGATTTTTTATTTTGGAGTAACTAGAACTTAGTTGCTGTAACCGAAACAACAGTTGGCGTAACCGTTTTTCGTTTCTCGTAAACGTTTTTTTCAGCTTATATTTTTCATAACTCGTTCGCTGCAAACATTTTTCGTTTCTCCCAAACGAAATGACATGTATGGCATAACAGAAGTTGGTTTCTCCCAACTACAGTCACCAAATGAACTTCAGTTATCAGAGTTTTTTCTTTGCGTGCAGTTTGGGACTTTCTCCAACTGAAAACTTCTCTCGTCCGCACGGTTTAGTTTATAATCAGGAGGCTGTCTTGAGCGTTCAGCTTAAACTACTTATAAAGTTCAGCATGTAGCTCATACTTTGGGCCTAATTTTGTAAGTCACTTTCACATTCACCTCATTTTTCGACATCATCCCTTGACTAAATTAAGAACCTGAAGTATGATTTTTGTACATACAAATTAACTAAAATCTTACAGAAAGTACTTAGGTTGTTTATTATGTGACGTCAGAAATTCCAAGTGAAGTGAATGTGATTTGTGCCGTTTATTAGTCACGTTTGAGTTTCAGTGTCGTGTAGTGCTGTTCTGTCCGTGGACTAGGCATTTTACCGCCGCTTCTGTTGTCTTGCACGTCTTACGTACGTTCAAGATACCCAGTAGCAACTTCAGTTGCCAGAAGAAGTCCTGCTGTTTTGAGTACATTGCGAATACGCTCTTAGAAAACAACCGGCTTATTCTATTTTTATTAATTTCAGTTTTATTAGATATTTCGTTTCATTTGAGATAAGAAATTGGTTTTAGTGCACTATTTGAAATCGGTATTTGAAGGAGGTAGCTGATAAAAAATGTAAGTTGTAAAATTCCAGTTATTGGTTTTGAGATAAAGAGTGTGGTTTCATTTATATACATATAATGTGTAGTTAACGGTTTAAATATGAAGTTACTCAAATGATTTGTTTCAATTTGAGTACTAAGCCGATTGAGCCACCCAAAAACTCCTACTAACAAACTTTTTTAAAATTTGTGGAACAACATTTATTTCTGTACTAGAAATACTGATTATTGAAAATTTGAGATCAGAATTTCGAAAAAAAAAAGTTCTGGACATTAATGTGTTAAAAGTACCTGACCACCTTCATGTCTTTGCTGTCTTTACTTTCTTGCGTGATGGTGCGCCTTCTTTTGGTTCATAGGTGGAATCCGATTAATCCATTGTTTCAGGAGAAAACTAATTTTCTCTCTCAGGGCTTGGAAGCGTAGGAATTGGTATTTGATCCGAATGCGAAAGAGGTATTTGTGCACTTTTAACAGAGATGTAAGCTCTTTGTTTTAGGTTTTTACGATTTAATATACATATTTTGCTCTCCTGGATCAGTCCAAATCATTGGTACACCAAAAGAAAGTGAACTACGTTTCCCTTGGATCCACATGGTAAAAGCATAGTAGCACGTTTTACAAATTTTGTCTGGTTCCCATTAAACGCCGTGAATGACTTTTGAATCAAAAGAAAGTTTAAACGCATGCTTCACTTCATTAGTGAGTGATCCAGTATTTTTTGAAAGAGCTCTTTTGCCACAAACGTAATAAAATAACTTGAGATTTTCTGGACACTTTGCACTCATTTCGATATTATACTTTCTTTATTGCGTCACTATATTTTGTCGAATTGTTCAAAAAGAAATGTAAACAATGTAAGCTTTTATGCGCTTGAAACAATGATAAATACACGCTTCACTGTTTTTTGACATTTTATTTTCTTCTACATTCATTGTAACAGGTTGTATCGAAATTAATAATAAAAGATACCAGGTGTATCAGAAATACATACTGCGCCCAGATTACCGTGTTTTGAACAAAAATGAATAAATTGTTCGATTTATTAATTTTTTATTATTGAGTTAAGTGAAAAAGTATACACACAGGGAAAATATTAGTTGGAAATCAATTCAGGAATTGGAAATTCAATGATAAAGTCTATATTTTGATCAGAATTCGTAATTGTCAAACAGAGTTATCTGTCGATGTTATTGATAGATTAAAAATCAGTCTTCTTAAATACAAGTTGCTACAACCGAATTTTAGTAATATTAACCAATTTGAGTATTTCTAAAACCTCATTCATCTGAAATGGAAGATGCAACTAATAAAAAGTTCAATATTAGAATTCGTGTTCAAATATTAGTCACTGTAATCATAATTTAGTTTCTGTCAAAAAAAAAACACTTGTTATAAAGTTATGTATTCGATTTTCCACAAGCGGCTTTGCAGTTAAAGATAAACTACATATATTTGAATGTTACACGAGGACTTTACAGAAAAATCTATTATTTTAAACAGAAAGTGATAAACAAAGTTGTGAAATAACAATAAATTGTATAGATATCATCCACCGAAGCATATGGTAAGTAGTATACATATTCACATTTTACGTCGCTTAGACCCAGAATTTGGTATTCTTTGGACAAAAACAATGGTTGACGTATATTTTTCTATACGAAATCAAAAGTTCATGAAAGTCCACGTAATCGACAAGACCAATATATTGTCCTGAATCGCATGTATTTTTTATTTTACCAGTATTACTATAAATTGAGGTGAAGTGAGACTTTTAAACATAATCGTTGAATCTGACGCCACATTGACGCCTTCACAAACGCATGCGAACAATTGTGGACACTTGGCTGGAGGAACTATTATTGTGACACAAATTACCTTAAATATACATATGATACTCAGGGTAACTCATGCCAATTTTTGACCGAAAATATGAAAAATTTAGAAAAAATCTCTATATCTCGGAAACGGAGCGTCCAATCGAAAAAATAACCAATTTTTGCTGGTTTCTTTCTAAGGGGTTTTCGATACAGTGGTCCAATTCGTATGGAAGAATTTTTTCTCGAAAAATCGCCATCGATTGGCATCGATTTTCTTGATTTTGTCACTTTTGTTGATTTCAAGCACAAATCAAGAAAATTTGCTTGATTTCCCATTCGTTTTGACAGACGACAAATCGGGTATTTTTTCTTATTTGTCTAGAAATCAGGAAAAAAAAATGCTTGAGTTGCTTTATGCAACGCTGTTTTATCTCACACTACGAACGAATAGTACGTTTGTTTACAACCATTTCAATCACGGCACATCAATGTGGTGGTACCACTAGAATATTCGACTTATTTATTTATCGCATTTCTTAGGTATTTATTGTTCCTCAAACATATTTTTTATACTTTTTTGTTTACTTTTATTCCTGGAATACATTTGTACTGAATTTGATTGTGGAAAAATACCAGACAAAGAAAAATGCCTACTGTTGTCGGCTTGGTGTGCTTGTTGTCGTAGTAATACTACCTTGTCAAAGCGCCTTGACATTCAATCAAATCATTAAAAATCCCAATGCGAACACTTTGGATTTGGTTAGGACATTTGATACGAAATCGGGAAAATATTTTGTAGCGCGAATGAGTAACACAGCAAAGTAGTAGTTTGGCATTACCTTAAGATGTAGTCAGCTGTAGTCCTGTTATTACCTCTATAAATATATCTTGGCGTCACCTTTTTTTTGGATTCTCGCAATTATGTTCTTTTTCCATATAAAAGTGGAACTTTGGAATTACCACTGGTATCAAAAGTAAGTACTCATGCTTTTCGTATACTATTGAAGTACTTACTTGCTATCACTGGTTACTGCCAGCGCTGCAGGGACGCGAACGAAAATCAGTCGTTCACATTCGACTCAAATTGGGTTCCCCTAAGTCGAAATTTTTGTTCGCTTGACTCTATGTTTGTTCCCAAATGACAGCACATTCGATATAGAGAAACCAAAATTTGCACTGGAATGTTCTAAAAAAATTTGTGTTTTTATTCCACTTGAAACGACAAGATTGTGAAACCCACATCAACTTTCTTACGTCTAGAACGCGAATGAAAGCTTTCGTTCGAGATAGAGAAACAGGCTGTAAAACTTATTTAAGCAAACGTTTGTTAGCATGACAACAATTTGTCATAATTGTCAGCTAGTTTACGCAAAATATTTGACCGTATTTGTAAACTATATTCGCTACACACAGAAAAAAAAATTCGAAGTAACATTGCCTAAAAACATTATATAATTTTTCCTAAGCGCTAAGGCAACATAGGGTTTCCTAAGATGTACGTCAATAAGAACAATGTGCTTAGGTATTTTTTATGTTCGAAATTTTTCCTAAAATTTTAGGTAATTTACATTTTTAATTTTGAGAATTTAACTACAGTAAAAAAGTAATTGTACACATAAAAATTGGTAAATTTATCGTCAATAATACACATATTAGCTAATATTTACTAGTAAAATTAACTTTTTGTTTGACTGAAATACATTCTAAAATTTGCAGAATCTCCCAGTGGGTTTTTGACAATTACACAATACTCAACTTTCTTCGCCTATTTCATAATTGAATATATAATTTTTGTCTAAACATTTGCAAAAATTAAAAAACGTATACATGCATACGAAACTTATGGATATATTAAACATATGTAGATGTACTTATATACAGTTTTATTTTATATTCTGTGATGTTGTGGTGTACTTCGCAATTTTGTGAGTTTTCAACAGAATAAGTAGCTCGTGGTCTTTTAGTAATGTGTTTAGTTATGTATGTGTTTTTAAATGTTGAGCATTTGTAAACTTTTGTTTGCAATTCTTGTATGTACACTTGAAGGTACAATATTGTGTACAACCATGGACGCACTTTAAATGTTCACACAGAATACTCGGGTTCAAAAACCATTTTTTGCATATAAAACACTCCATACCTGGTATAATTCCAATTGCCCCTCAATGCTTATACTCGTATATGCTATTAAGTGGATTGACCTATGACCACATCATTAATATAATAAGTCCCATTTTTGTAATATTAAATTACTTACATGTCGCACTTCAAAGTTTTCAGGAGAGACAAAAAACTGTTTTCTTGATGCTTAAGGATGTTTTCATTAACAAAAGTTCGGCAATATTTAGAAAACCCATGAATTATCGTATTGCACCGCATAACCTTTTTATTTGTTTATTGCTTGCAGATAGAAAAGCGATGTTTTTAGTTACTATCATTTTCTGAAATTATTTTTGTTCATAAGAAGTAAATATTTTCAATTAAACAGTTGCAACTCAAAATACTACCTGACTAAAATAAACTTTTATTATTAGAATAACAACTTAACTCAAAATACTACTCTTTATACGAAAAAACTTTTATTTGTTAAAGCCAATCACTTCAAATAACTCAAAATAATGTTGTTTTCTTGATTCACAAAAATAAACCATTTCAGCAGCAAAAAGGTCACAACATGTAATTTTATTAAGAAAGAGTAGTCAGAACTATGGGAATTTTTTACCATAGGTAGACATAAGTGTTATGTATTGTTTTTTGCCAAAAAGATAAAATAAAAAAATTTTGAGTTAATACAGTATTGTTGAACGAGTGCGATGTATTGCCTCCTTTTGATAATTCACAAATTTTCACATTATTTTTATAAACATTTTTTATTTTGGCATTTCGAAAAGGGTTACCAATTTTTGTATGTAAATTTTACCAAGCAGATAGGAATAGGAATTGCCTAATAGCTCAGGAAATAAATTTAACTTTTTTTGTTGCATACAAATTTTTTTTACCTAAGCCAACCAAGGCAATACAGCCTCAAGTAATTTTTTCTGTGCACATCACTAAGGGCGAGTTTCACACTCGTCATTTAGAAGCTCAATTTAAAAGCTCACAGAACGTTTTCATATTAAATGACAATCGTCGGGCATTTAAAGTCCATTTAAATGGAGAATTTTCAACTGTGAAACTGGGCATAAATCTTTGTAAGATAACCTTACAATATTTCTGCGATTATCTAACAATGTTACTATTGCTGGTTTTGATTTCCTCATTGACTTAAATTTTTCTCTGTAGGCAACATATTAACACTAATGTCATTGCCTTTGTACACCACTCTAGCAAGGAATGTCCTTCGTCTTTTCTCCAAAGATTCACTTTTATTTCTAACGCGATGATAAATAGATAATAACTGACTATAAACATTTTTCAGGAACAAATAAAACAAATAATTTTTTGCCTACTGCGCTGTATTCAGTTTTTATGAAATTTTCGTTGCCATAAGAAGTAAGTGAATAAAAAATAACGACAATTTCATGAACCGAAAATTTTGGTCACTTTTCATTTTCTTGGTACTCAGCTCTCTGCGAAAATTTCGTGTGCAAAGTCAATTATAGGGTTGTTACCCCAAAGTTATTTCGTACGAAAACAATTGTTTGGGACAGGAATTATGACATTTTGATAATTTTAACAACTAAAAGCAAAATGCTATGCGTTAAAAATAAAATGGAGAGCGTAGCGGAATTATAAATTAAATATTTGCAAGGTAAATCAAAGATATGTGGTAACTCTCCGCAAGAAAATTTTTCGTTTAGAGATAAATGACAAAATTTCTAAAAAACATTTCCCAAGAACTGAATACAGGACTTTAACAATTTAAACAAGAGAAATTTCAAATACACCGTATTACTTTCTTGTGCCCCTAAAAATAAAAATTGTTGCCTTTTTTCGGAAAAATTTATTGAAAAAAATATATTTTTTGCTGCGCTTTGCAACCATTACTAGCACAATCATAAGAAGGCAAATTTCCGAAACAATGCATCATTTTCTAGCGTCGGTAAAAATATGTTTTCATACTTAGCTTTCAATTAGCGTATATTTGATTTTAATCCGTTACAGATCCTATGATTTATTTAAATATTAGAAATTGCATTTCAGATTTTTGCAAACATATAGAATAAACGAGGAAGAAGTGCATGAAGACAATTAGCACACTATGGCCATTATTAAATAGACGTTCAACACTCAATCAGAAGAACAAACATCTTATTTATAAAAGTGTAATTAGACCAACGCTTGTATATGCATGTCCCATCTGGTACGGAGCTCCTAAAACTCATATACAGAAACTCCAAATCATTCAAAATAAATGTCTTAAAATAATTAATAATAAGAATTGGAGATACCCTACAAATCAACTTCATTTTGAAAGTGGGTAAAAGTTACGGAATTTATAAAAAGACTTACTCAGACTTACACGAATAACATTCAAAATTCTACTTATCAACTAATAAGAGAATGCATAGAACCGATATACATAATTTCATCTTGTATATTCAGATAAATTATCAAACCGAAAAGGGGTTTTCAACAGAGACGCTACAAAAGTAAATCGATAGGGACAGCAAACGACGCCATATTTTTTCCCGCTCTTTTGGCATTTCTCTTCAGTAAGGTTTGCCATTTCATCATGGAAAGATATACGAGCCAACGAGTCGAACTTATTAAAATTTACTAACGAAATTTGGAGTCAGTGGCCTCAACTTTAAGAGCGCTACGTCCAATTTCTGGTCGTCATAATCGTCCTACCAGATCAACAATTGAGCGTCAAGTGGAAAAATTTGAATCCATAGGCACAGTAGTGCCCATAGTGTCGAGAATATTGCTGCCGCTTAGGCTTCAGTTCAAGAAAGCCCAAATGTGTCTCTCACACGTCGTTCTCAAGCGTTGGGCATCTCTGTAACGTTGTTGTGGCGAATTTTGCGAAAAGATCTTGGCCTACATCCTTACAAGATCAAATTGACGCAAGAACTGAAGCCGCTTGACCACCATAAGCGTCGTATGTTCGTGAATTGTGCTGAGCAACAACTTGAAAATGATTCGGATTTTCATCGGAAAATCATCTTCAGCGATGAGGCTCATTTCTGGCTGAATGGCTTCGTCAATAAGCAAAATATGCGTTATTGGTCAGACAGCAATCCACACGTAATCCATATGTCATCATTGCATCCCGAAAAAATTACGGTTTGGTGCGGTTTATGGGCCGGCGGCGTCATTGGGCCGTACTTCTTCCGTGATGATCAAGACCGGCACATTACTGTGAATGCGAATCGCTACCGTTCAATGATAACCGAATATTTTTGGCCCCAATTGGATAATATGGACTTGGAAGACATGTGGTTCCAACAGGACGGCGCCACAAGCCACACAGCGAATGCCACAATCAATTTATTGGAAACCAAGTTTGGTGAACGTGTTATCTCACGAAATGGCTCAGTCGATTGGCCGGCTCGGTCATGCGATTTTACGCCGTTAGATTATTTCCTGTGGGGCTACGTCAAGTCTGGTCAATGCCAACAAGCCAGCGACGATTGATGAACTTCGTACGAATATCGAACGTGAAATTGCAGCAGTAGCGGGCTATTTATGCTTGAAAACCGTCGAAAATTGGGTTCAGCGTCTGGACTTCTGCAAGCGTGCCCGTGGTGGCCATGCAAAAGAAATCGAGTTCCATACATAATGACATCGAACGTACTTTCACAGGAATAACGAATTTCATTTGTATCTAAACCCGGTTTTGTTTTATTTTTGTAGCGCTCTTATTGAAACCCCCTTTATATGTGACTACTATTCATAGTAAACCTACTTTTTATACACACGTGTTTTCTGAATATATTTGATTTTCTTTGATTTCATACAAAGGTTTACCCTATTCTTTCCTTTAAAATTATTAAAAAATGCAGTTTTAATGTCATCGATGTGCCGATTTTCTCGAAATAATACAGCATTTCTTTCACCCATTCTCTTGCTTCCGGTTTCGCGTCCCGATCCCCTCCCAAGACTCTTGTGCAAACACGCTGAAGGTAAATCCATTACATTGAATGACTATCATCAAGCGATGATTCAAAGATGCTCTTGAATAGCTTTCTAATGTCAGGGCCATTAAGTACGCCTGTTAAATGAAGATAAAAAAATAAAGACAGAAAAGAAAACATTAACATAGTGTAAATAGTACAATTAGGTGAACAAAAATTCGTTTTAAATTTACTACAATACCTTTTTTAATTTTGTCATGAGTTCCCTGGGAATTACTTTTTCCCGGGAATAAAATCCTCCTATTCTAAACAGACGGGGAATAGAATAATAAGGGAGAGAGAATTACGAATTTTCGTAGAAAGCTGTTTTGCTTTATGATGTTTGGTTTTGGTTGTTAAATGCAAATCATTTTAACCAAATAAAACTTAATTAATAATCAAAATAAGTGAAAATGTTCACCATAGCCTTTAGAATTGTAATAAAAGAACGACCGGGAGCAGGAGGAGCAACAAAAACCTTTGCAAGGATAGTTACGCGATGCGACGAATTCACTTGAGCTGCCGCAAACTTTGTAAGTACAATAAGGGTTTTTTTTTTTGGGCTGATAGTACATGAAACGGTGATAAAAAGAAAAGATAAAAAAAGTGCGCTGGTCCATATTTTCCGAAATATAGACCTCCAAAGCTTAAATATGTAATCGGGCATAAGTCAGCCAATTACTATCCGATCTAGTTGGAATCGGTACCATTACAAAGGTCTTTCTAAATTCTAGAAACAAAACATTTTTATTTATATTCACCAATTGTGGGGCAAATTAAAACAGACAATTTTGTACCCTCACTTGTTTGATAAAAATTATGTTTATAAATAATTTTTTAATTTTGGTGAAACAAATTACAAATGTATTTAAAAACTTTGAACTTAAGTGTCGCCGGTCTTTGAAGGGTTATTGGTGAGAATTATACATTAGGGGTGTTTTTTTCGTAACTTATACACGTTAACTTATACAAAATGACAACCTGCACGTTAACATGTATAATTTTAGAAGTTGAAAATAACCCCGATAAAAGTGTTACCAAGTACGAGTGTGTTGTATGGAAAATACAAAATGTGTGTCATTACATTTCTTGTATTTCCACGACGTTTCGAAAATTATGATGTAAATATTAGGGGTAGTTAATTTTTTAATCAAAATTTTTAAACAGTTGAAGAAAATATTATTGATTTTTTCTTCTTCAAGAAGAATAATTCCAAGACAATAGTGGAGACAAACAACTCCTAAGGCAAAACAACAAGGAAGCGTAGTGTATAAAGAAAGCCGAGGAATATTTCGATTCTCAAAATATATGTATATACTTTAACCGATATCTTCCCATGACTCGTAAGAACGTCTTCGGTTCTGTCTGCTTACTGCACCTTATGCAATTTCATGATATACTTTATGCACTTTTTGGTACACATTTTGGTATCCGTATGTCTTTTGGTACACATTTTAGTACTTTTACTACAATTTAAGTACTTTGGGTGAAGTTTTAGTACAATTGACTTTTTTGTACTTGTGGTACATTTTCTGGTATATTTTCATATGTATTTTATGGTACAATTTATGCACCTTAGAGGAACATACTACGTTAAATAAATATTGTATAAGTATGTAGTTTCTGGTGCATTTGATGTACTTTATGGTAAATTTTATGTACTTTGGTGAATAATCCGATCCACATTCATTACCTGTAGCCAATTTCTCATACAAAAACACAATAGCTTTTTATATCTCGCTTGCGGTACGACATCTGTTCCCCAACTCCTCGTTTTACTCATTAAAAACCTAAAAGAGCGCGAAGAAGCCTATATAAAGATGAGCGCGCGGCTAGCTCGGGAGCGCGTGCGTTTTTTGTTTTAGTTTTGCACATGCTCTCTAGTCGTATATTTTGGGCTATGAGCGTTCGTTTGTGATTTATTATTGAATAGAGCGAAACCCCAATATGACAATCGTAACCTCGTGTTTGGAGATTTCGTTTAACCAAACATCTATTTTTCAATGCAATAATAAGAAAAAGTCTATTGTAGTGTCGATGCAATATAACCACCTCATATATTACACTGTATTATATAGAATTTTAGTTTCTCTTTGACTTTTAAATAAACAAATGGACAAAGAAAAATAAATAATTATCTGATGAAGCCAAGTTGATTATACTCAACGTGTATGCGTTTTTTTTCGTAACAGTTTATATTAACTTATATAGGTTACGAAAAAAAACACCCCTATTAATTTTTTTGACAAATATTTTTTTTATAAAATAAAAGAGGTTAACAAATAATTTTTTTAATTAGCCCCCCCATTTATACACAGATTTATAGAATATAGAAAAACGTTTGTAATGATACCCTTTTGTACTAAATTTGATAACCACTTTTAAAACTGTTGAACTCAGTGTAGACGCTTTTCCCGGTGGTGACATTTTGATGTAGATCAGAGAGTTGGTGCTAAAGTAAATTTATTCCGTAAGAATAATGCCATAATAATGATTAAAATAAAAGTAATTATATAATTTTGTATAGAAAATATTAAATACTTACATTTTTGCACAGCACTCCCGAGCAACTTTTTGGCTGAATTACTCCCAAAAGTTGTTTCCACATTCTCCATTTCATTGACATTTAGAATACCTACTTTTTTCCCGGGGAAAAATTTCCCTTTTTCGAAGTTCGTTTAGAATAAGGGAATAGGGAAAAACTCCCAGGGAATTGCTATTGAGCATTGGGCTGATAGAATTTAGAAAGACCTTTGTAATGATACCCATTTCTACTAACTTTGATAACCTCTTTTAAAACTTTTGAACTCAGTGCAGACGCTTTTCTCGTTGGTGACAGTTTGGTGTAGATCTGAGATATGGTGCTAAAGTAAACTTATTCCGTAAAAATAGTGCCATAATATTGATTAAAATAAAAGTAATTATTTAATTTTTTATTTGAAAAGATTAAATACTTAAATTTTTGCACAGATTTTTTGTAGAGGCTCTGAAATTCAGCTTGCCGTTTGCGCGCCGTAGGGTTAACATTGGCATGTGTGAGTTTTCTTTGCTTTAAAAACGCTGTCAAAAATATGACAAGTCGCTGCGATATTCCAAATAAGGTCACAATGAAATCCATTTCCATTTGTGTTATTAGTTGTGGTCCAGCTCATAATCGGTATCAAATGGATCTTCATAAGTAACACCACTTGCTCTAGTCATTTCTGTAAATTCTGTCCTACGATCTGGAGTTGGCGTCTTGGGGATACAAAATTTTCAGGTGCAAGCACTGGTAGTGTGGCTGTTACAGTTGCTTTATAAATTTTGTTCTTCTCAGCATGTCGATTTAGATGACATGTGTAATTTACGCATGCTTATCAACTGGTTCCATCATGATCACCTGGGCGATTAATCCAGTTTACCGGCTTACAATATTTCATACTATGTTTGCCTCCACTCAACCATGTCGTGAGATTGTTATAACATTGGCGACACACGGTATTAGGTGTGTAATTTTCACCGGGCAAGTCTACATACTTCGCCGAAAAACAACTTATATGCTCTCTTGAATTCACTACTTAAAAGATTCTTTTCTTTTTGAAATCTTGTAGAACTTTTTTTTCTGATTTGATGAACGCATACGTAGCAAAATAAATCAATATTTGCACACTGCAAATTGAAATTGTCAATGTTGTGTGCACTTTCTCAATAACTCTCACCCCTGAGCTCTCGTTGATGTAATGCCTCGATGTGAGCATTGTGTCGCTTTTATATTGTGTGCTGCGTCCCTTGTTGCTTGTGTGTGCTTGTGTTTTCAAATAATGCAATCCACACACGGTGGCATTGATTTCAGTCGGCGAAAAAAACGACTCGGCACGTCGTTTACTTTAAGAAACGCGGGCGGTTTTTGCACTTGTTTCCATTGTTTTCGCGGTGTGCCGACTCGGCGATGGCACACACTGTGGTTCTTGTCGACTCAGCAGACGGGCAGCAGTGAAAAGTTCGAATCGTTGTGGCAACCAGTGTATATACGACAGTCGACCTGAGTGGACATAATGGACGACGATTTAAAATATATATATTGCATTTGGGCTTGCTATATTATCGTTGGAAGAGAAAAAGCAAGAAGAATCGACGAATGTGGGTGCATCCAATTGTAAATGATCGTCTAACCAAATGACATTTTTACACTTTATTTGCTAAACTACGAGAATATGAGGACAAATTTTTTAATTATACTCGCATGTCAATGGGTTCATTTCACGAACTACTTGGTTGCATAAAAGAAAAAATAACAAAGGAAAGCACTCGGATGAGAAGTTGTATTCTACCAGAAGAAAAAAATCTGACGATGTCATTTTGAATACTGAAACAAAAACGATGTACAAGTAGACAGTCAAAATTTCTCTTCACTCAAATGCCAACAAACAAATCGAGTGAAACCCTAGTACTTCTCTACTCTCTCTCTTACTCTCTTCATTAAATATATCAATACACGAGCAGCTTTTTGATAGGGTTATTGTATATAACTATACAAATTCCAACCATGTTGAAGTAAAATTACTTAAACTATGCAAAAAGTATGAAATAAGCAAGATATGACGCGAGAGAGAAATGCGTTTGAGTGAACTCCTAGCCTGGTTCTCTTTTACCAGGGTTGCCAAGTTGCGCACATCTTCTGGTCGTCTAATTGAAACAACAAATGCAATTAAAAAATTTTCGGGAAATTTTTCACTTTTGCGGCTACCTAAGCGCTACTTAAATGGTGTTAAGAATCATTCCTAGGAAGTTCATATGTTATAGAAAGTTGTTTATTGAGATCTTAGATACATTTTGTAGTTGATTGAATTTTGAACGGTTTGTTACCTATGGACCTGAACAGGGAAAAAAGGTAAAAAAATCGACTTTTTTTAAGTTTTTGCGATTTTGACCTTGAAGATGAAGTTGTTTTGATTTTATATGTTCACAATTTATGACTAGAGCTACATCTTTCTCTCAGAGAGTAAATCAAAATTCTGAACGGTTTGCAAGATATGAGCCTGACAAAATTATCACTTATTTGCAAAAATGACAAATCTTTGGGGGCCCATAAAAAAAAAGTGCATGACTTTGGGCAAAACTGGGAGACACGGGTATATTTTTGTCCTTTGTCACGTAGTGGTGTCCGTATCTGGTTATATTTCCATATGCACACAGTGTAATATTTAGCGGAATGCCACTCTGCTATTGAATATTGGCACATTTGCCAACCCCATTCGTTCAACGTGTTTTTTTAAATAGAACTCGGTCAGTTTAAGTCGGTTCACCCGACTGAATTTCTGTACTGGTTGTAAATATTGAAAACAGCAGTATTGTTAATATTGTAACGTGGTTTTGTCTAGGGCTGAGGTAAGCTCAGTCATGTCCAGAGTTCTTCGTTAGGAACCACCAAACCTTTCGAAATAAGAACAGAATAATTTGCCCTATTCGGGGGTTCAAATTCAGATTCTTTATTGATCTTTACCTTACAATATAATTCAAATTTATAGAAATAACATCAACTGCTTCACTCGGTGGGAACACTCCCCTTAGCTTGAAATCACACGTCTTGGTTGTTAACCGTCTTCCGGGGGCACTAATCTTGGCTTAACACTCTTCTGGGGGCGCTTATCTTGGCTTAGCACTCTTCTGGGACAGGCTGGTCGATTCGGTGCGTAGCTCGGTATCGGATATGCGGGATGCTGGCTCGGTATGTGCTTCGAATGTCCGGTGGAAACGGTTCGGTATCGGTCATCGTTGGGTGAGTTACATAGGAACAGTGAGCCGAAGCCCCTGTGTAGGAACAGTGAGCCGAAGCCCCTGTGTAGGAACAGTGAGCCGAAACTCCTGTGTAGGAACAGTGAGCCGAAGCCCCTGTGTAGGAACAGTGAGCCGAAACCCCTGTGTAGGAACAGTGAGCCGAAGCTCCTGTGTAGGAACAGTGAGCCGAAACTCCTGTGTAGGAACAGTGAGCCGAAACTCCTGTGTAGGAACAGTGAGCCGAAACTCCTGTGTAGGAACAGTGAGCCGAAGCCCCTGTGTAGGAACAGTGAGCCGAAGCCCCTGTGTAGGAACAGTGAGCCGAAGCCCCTGTGTAGGAACAGTGAGCCGAAACTCCTGTGTAGGAACAGTGAGCCGAAACTCCTGTGTAGGAACAGTGAGCCGAAACTCCTGTGTAGGAACAGTGAGCCGAAACTCCTGTGTAGGAACAGTGAGCCGAAACTCCTGTGTAGGAACAGTGAGCCGAAGCCCCTGTGTAGGAACAGTCAGCCGAAACTCCTGTGTAGGAACAGTGAGCCGAAGCCCCTGTGTAGGAACAGTGAGCCGAAACTCCTGTGTAGGAACAGTGAGCCGAAACTCCTGTGTAGCAAATGTATTATCACCGTCTTTACTAAAGAACGGATCCCAAAATGTGCTCCTGTCCTTTGCAGAACTAGAGCCCCAGGCAAAATGCTATAATCTTGTCTGGTTGTTCGCTCGGAGGCGACCCCGAGTCTAGTTTACCTTAAAACTAAGTACCCTCGTTGTAATGACGCAAATGAGAATTGTATTCAAGCACTCATTCTTGTGCGGTCATTAAAACTAATTCCCAGCTACCCTGTACACAACGTCGACTGAGCTTGTGTGTTTCAGTGAGTGTGATTGTTCGCGGTGGTTGATGCGACTGATGGATGTTGTGTATGCTTAGGTGATGGGTAGACCAGGGATGTATGCGGGTGGGAATGGCGGTGAGTGTTTGGTATTATGTACGGACGGATCATGACGTCACGTTACAATATACATTATTGTCAATGCAGCATTTTAACAAAAACCAGGAATATTAAACAATTTGGTTTAAAATGGAATTTTGAGAATTATTTTGAGATACCTGGCAGAATCGAAATACCCTAAAACATACAACGGTTTGTTTGTTAATCTTTCGGTGTAAATACAGTGAAAGCTTCAGTTAGCTAGCCTCAGGCACACATATTTGAAATTCAGTCTTATTACAAAATAAATAACAGAATAAATACATCTTGGCAATTTCGATCAGTTGAGTTTGACCAGATCGGCCCTTGATATTGTTACGAACATAGATAAAGGAAATAAGTAGATATCCCACAGGCGTTGTCAAGTACTGCCACTAGATGCTGTGTTGTCGTTTTGTAACTTTCATTGACGTTTCTCATAACTTTCACTGACGTTTATTCAACAGTGTGGGACATTTTTTCAATACAAAAATAGAATCATTTTCAAGGTTGTGCTATTCAAACAACTAATTTAGTTTTTTTCATGTCGTTGTGTTCCCCACTTCCAAGTTAAAATTTGGTTATTTTGATTGTATCTTTTTGTTTACTGTTATTTTTGGTGTTCGTTTCTGTTGAATTTGAGAGCAACGGACCACAAAACAAAAACAAAATCCCTGTTGATGTTGCCTACCACACCTATTGTTAGCACCTGTTCTAAATACATCTTGCAAGGTATATTTTGTTTGGGATCAACCGTTGTAATTATTGCATCCAGCTCCATCTAGAAAATATCCCATAGAACAAGAAATTTTCTAGTTAATTTCTTTATCTATGGTTACGAATAAGTAAAAGCTTTTGCGTGCTGTTAATGACTCTACTAACAGTATGTAAATAACAGGCGGTTAGTGCTGCGCCTGAAAGTATGCATTGTAACAACGTACCAGCTTGCTAAACCAGTAGCATGAATTCACCTCAGTAAAGATAACTCTCCGCCATTCGAGATTGTTCTACAAAGATAAGCAACAACAACATCTAGATTCTAGAAGGGTCTTGAATTCGCTAGATATACCTTTATTTGAGTATATAGCGGAGGTCTTTGGAATGGAGAGTTCAGTTTGTGATTAAACCCCGTAAGGTGAGCAACGCGAATTGATAGTAAAATATAAGACTTGTTAAAGTGTCATAAATAAAGTAAACTGTTGTACTATATAAGTAAAATAAAAGGAAGTTAAACCGTTGTAATTATCGTAATTTAAAACGAACCTTGTTTTATTATTGGGAATAAAACAACGCAAAAAGGACGAATAAAGAAATTCGTAACAATATAAAAACAAAATTCCTGCAATTCCTACTGCTTCTACTTTATGTACTTATTTTGCCAGGGTTGTATTCAAAAACGTCTCACATAAAATTTGGTGAGTGAAATCCGAAAGTGCTCCTATTGGACCAAAAAGAGTTGGGGAGTTTTTGAAATCGAAATGAGGTAAAATAGTCCTTATCCACTACAAATATCATCCCTGATGGGAAGTATTGCTAGCTTTTGAGAACTGATAATTGAATCAACATTTATTCACAAGTTTTGTTTTTTGTCATTGGTGGTGAATCCCTGACTAATTGATAATTGTTCTTTTTTTATCACCAGTATTATAAACTACAAATTAAAACAATTGCGTAAATTAATATTGCTCTGAGCTTTTGTGGTTCTGTTCACAATTTCACTTTTCTATCATTTTGTAAAAATTTTCAACCAAATTTAAATATTTATTATTCAGTGCCAAAGAGTTTCTGGACTTGAATTTCAAACTTCCCATTATGATTTGGAAAGACTTAGAAGTTTTGTTAATGGTATGGACGTGGTTGACATTTGACGATACCATCAGTAAGTCGCTTAACAGAGTAAATTACGGACCACACGTAATCAAAGAATATAATTGCGTCTATTCATTGTTTTAAAAATAGGTTTTAACATTCTAAATCAACAGATCTTATAGATCGTCGGTGGTGCAATGGCAGTGTGTGCGGCTCTTGTACATGAGAAGGTGGGTTCGCCTTAAATTTCTTTCATCGGCGGTCACCTCGCTTAGTGACGGCGACACTATCGAGTATTTAGCCATGAGAAAGCTTCTCAAAATACCGTTCGGAACCGGTGTAAAACTGTAGGTCCCTATCAGTGAGTGTGAACTAGGACGCGCACAGCTCACTGGTTGTGAGAATCTCTCCCTAATCACTACATGGGATGTAACGGGAAACCATTTATTTATTAGATCTTATAGTGTGATACTACTTTCCGATAAATCTCTTCTATTTTATGATTAACTCGAAGATAATTTGAGGTGAAAACTGCGAGCAGTTTTGATAAGTAGGATCTAGTATATTGCATGGAAATTACAGCAAGAATATGGAACCGAGTGATATACTATTACAGTATGATGGGAATCATCTGATATCTACGAGTATATGATATGTACCACTTATAAAAAATATTCCGGTCATCAACCGTAATAAATGAACACATTGTGTGAATTGTAACATACTAATTTGTATCAAAAGATCCCAGTTAACATTTTGTGAAATTTTTGATCATATATGAGTCTTTTATGACTCCCCTGCGCGATAAAAACGA
The DNA here is from genome assembly GCA_963931995.1 of Phaonia tiefii. NCBI lineage: Eukaryota > Metazoa > Arthropoda > Insecta > Diptera > Muscidae > Phaonia > Phaonia tiefii. The sequence continues at coordinate 179,722,210 of OZ008368.1, read as the reverse complement.
ACATAAATGCGCTCATTTTATGATCATAAAAGACTGTTTTTCGGGAGAAAATGGTACTCTACTCGCGACTCTTCTTGAAGACTCTTTTATGAGTCGCTATTCTGCTCAGTTTCGAGTCGCTTTCGAGTCATCATGTAATCATTTATGAATCGTTTTTGGGTCATTTGTTAGTAGGTTTTTTAATCATTTTCGAGTCTTGTACTCATATTTTCAGGCGCGCAACTATTCAATCTCTTTTTGGTTTTCAACTACTGGGCTCTTGCTTCAATAACAATGCAAGTTGTCCCGCTATAATATAACGAGCACTTTACCATCAGCCTGATGCGCGAAATATCATTGCAAACAACGCTCAAAACAGGCATATTTGAAACACCCCCTAATTTATTTCTGATTATTGTATATTTTATTAGTGTATGTTCAATAAAACACTTAAGAAGCATAAGCATGACTCATATTCGACTCCTTTTTCACTTGCGGAACTGATTAAGCAGCAAAATAATCAGTAAAAGTAGTCGAAGAAGACTCAGTTGGCTGATTATGATCTTCCACGATCTTCCAAATGCTAACTGGGATTGTAAGCCCATACTACAGCCTAGAAGGCTGCTTCACTTAGCATACATATTAGAGAAAGCTACCAAACCATCCTGCTCTATTCTTCACAAGTTCACATAATTTTTCTCATTTCAGATTATGTGTTCGCATTGAATACGATACATCTAGTAAAGCCAGCGGTCTTCAATGGCTTCACCCCGAGCAAACATTGGGTAAAAAACATCCCTACATGTTCAGTCAATGTCAAGCAATTCATGCCCGCTCCATTGTACCCTGTCAAGATACACCTGCCGTAAAATTTACCTATGAAGCCACGGTAGAACATCCTAAAGATCTGAAGGCTCTTATGAGCGCATTGATTGAGAGAAATGGAATTGGCGTCACAATGTTTAAACAAGAGGTACCAATACCTGCATGCCTTTTGGCCATTGCTATTGGAGATTTAGTGTCCAAACCTTTGGGACCCAATTCGAATGTTTGGGCGGAGCATGGAATAATCGATGAGTGTGCTGAGGAACTCTCGCAAACATCGGAAATGTTAAAAATTGCTGCTGATATCTGTGGCCCGTATGTTTGGAAGCAATATGATATATTGGTTATGCCACCCTCCTTCCCTCTTGGCGGTATGGAGAATCCTTGCTTGACTTTTGTAACACCCACCTTGTTAGCCGGTGATAAATCATTAGCTGATGTTATAGCTCATGAAATTGCACACAGCTGGACTGGCAATTTGGTGACAAACAAGAATTTCGAACATTTTTGGTTGAACGAAGGTTTTACGGACTTTGTGGAAGCAAAAATAGTCGGACGTATGCAGGGCCACAAAGAAAGGGACTTCCATATGCTACGCAACCTAACAGATTTGCAAGAATGCGTAAGTGTTTTTTCTACTTTAGTATTATTGATGACTGTTGTCCAACCGGTCACTCACACTTGCCAAACTACAAATGCACAAATATTTGGTCATTTCTCCTTATTCCTCTTGTTTTTACCATCGATTAGTTTATACATTGACTTGTCAACTCGCTCATCTGTTTATTGTTTGAAGGGAAGATAACTTGTGGAAGTTGCAAGTTTTAACATCAAGAGAAGAATTATGCCGCTGAGGTTTGAGGTACTGTGAATTTTCAAAATATGTAAATATGTATACATATGAACATCGGGAATATACAAAATTAAAAATGAAGGATATTGTTCGATGATCGCATGATCGATGATTTGTTGTAATTAAACAGCAAAACAGCTGACAGAAGTTCGTTTCCTCATGGAAGAAGCGCGAAGTAAAACGTCAGATGAGACGAATAACAAATCTTTCCTGGATAACAAAACTGTCCAGGCCAAAAATAAAAAAGTTCACCGATTTTAATAAAATTTTGTTGATTTGTAGACATTAATGTCAGTGGCCTGAAAACGAACTTTTAGCATTTTTGACCAACTTTGTGCAAAGTTGCCGTACTTCAAAGGTTATGAGTTTTTCCATGCATGCCTGCTTTTCGTCCTTAATATTATTAGGTAAACGTAGAGAATGTTTTAATGTAAAAATTGATTATTGATGCATTTTTTGTTAACACTTAAAGTCGAGAATGAAATACAAAATTGCCATATTTTGAAATCGGCCTCTTAAAAATCTTTAAATTTCCATTTTTATCAAGCCTAATATCTCGTTTAAAATATTGCTACGAATAAGTAAAAGCTTTTGCTTGCTGTTAATGACTCTACTAACAGTATGTAACTAACAGGCGGTTAGTGCTGCGCCTGAAAGTATGCATTGTAACAACGTACCAGCTCGCTAAACCAGTAGCATGAATTCACCTCAGTAAAGATAACTCTCCGCCATTCGAGATTGTTCTACAAAGATAAGCAACAACAACAATGTCTAGAAGGTTCTTGAATTCGCTAGATCTACCTTCATTTGAGTATGGTGAGTTGGTATAAATAGCGGAGGTCTTTGGAATGGAGAGTTCAGTTTGTGATTAAACCCCGTAAAGTAAGCAACGTGAATTGATAGTAAAATATAAAACTTGTTAGTGTTATAAATACAGTAAACTGTTGTACTATATAAGTAAAATGAAAGGAAGTGAAACCGTTGTAATTATCGTAATTGAAAACGAACCTTGTTTTATTATTGGGAATAAAACAACGCAAAAAGGACGAATAAGGAAATTCGTAACAATATATTCAAAAATTAGAGTGGTGCATTTTGAACCTCTTGAGTAATTTTCATCAAGAGTACTTTCCTCTCTTCAATTTTCATTTCATTAAAAACTTATAATAATAATACACTAACAAAGGAAATTCAAATGCTTTGATATTTAGTATAAAGTACAATCGATACAATTAAGTTCTGAATAAAACGTCTTTCAAATGGCCTCCACGTCTTCTTTTGCAGGAACGAATTCGATTAACCCAATTTTCGAGCACTTTTTCCACTAAATCAAGTCGTATGTCATGAATAGCACGTTCAATATTGAATTGTAAAGCTTGAATTGAGTCTGGTTTATTGGTGCAGACCCAATGACCTCAAATAACCCCACAACAAATGGTGTTAAATCACAACTTCTTGGAGGCCATTCAATGTAACAATTTCTTGAAATAATCGAATATCCAAACTTTTCTCGCAATAATTCGGTTGTTGCATGTGCTGTGTGGCACGTAGCCCCGTCTTGCTGGAACCACATGTTGTCAAGATCAACTTCTTCCAATTTGGGCCATAAAAAGTTCGTTATCACCGATCTATACCGCTTTCCATTGGCAGTAACGGTGTTACCAGCTTCATTTCGAAAGAAGTACGGACCGATGATTCCACCAGACCAAAAACCACACCAAACTGTTAATTTAGATGAATGTGATGGTTGTTCATGAATAACAAGTGGATTTTCTTCGCACCAGAATCGACAGTTTTGTTTATTTACCGCACCACTCAGATAAAAATGAACCTCATCGGATAAAATGATTTTCCTAAACAAAACCGTTATCGTTTTCAAGATGTTTCACTTCAAGGGGTTATTTGACTTATTGGCTCTTGAACGTTATGTAAAGAAAATGTAGGCTCGTAATTTGCAACAATTTGACGAATAGCGAGCACAGATGGACGATTATTACGACCATAAAATGGCAAATGCGCACGAAAAGTTACAATTGGAGAACGATTATTTTGATAAAAAAAATTTTATAATTTTTAATTATTATTATTAAATTATATATAAGTATATATGGTTTCCCGTTACATCCCATGAAGGGATTAGGGAGAGCTTCTCACAACCAGTGAGCTGTGCGCGTTCTAGTTTCGCATTCACTGATTGGGACCTACAGTTTTACACCGGTTCCGAACGGTATTTTGAGAAGCATTTTCATGGCTAAGTACTCGATAGTGTCGCCATCACTAAGCGAGGTGACCGCCGTCGATAGAAATTTAAGGTGGTCAGAGTAGGGATCGAACCCACGTTCTCATGCATAAGAGCCGCGCACACTACCACTGCACCACCGATTAAATTATTAATTATAATTTGTAAACGTTGTTCTTGCGTATATCTCTCCATGTTAAAAAAAAGGACAGATCATGACATAATAATCATAATAATAACCGAAACGTCACTTAGAAATCATATCACTCAAATTGGAAAACCCTTTATTAATGGTAATATTGTAAAAGTAGAAGTTTTTGTCTAGAAGGCTTTAATGGAATCGAAAATAACTTTGTTTTTATTCTCAAAATGTCAATGAACAATTTTAGTCGAAGAAGTATTGTGAGAATAGAAAGAAGCCTGAATGACACGCGCAAAGCAAAATTGGAGAAAGGTTTACTTTAATTCTTCTGGCAGAACATGTCAGGACTGCGTCGACTATCAAAAGGCCTTCGATAGGCGTTTCCTCATTTCCCAGAAGGCCCAAAAGTATGTTGGGGATACAGACGTGATATGGAAAATGCAAGAGTTGTACCAAGTTCATATTCAGATGACTCCGATAAGCTTCTCAATCTGTTTGTACCAAGGAAGAGATACACGACTTGACAGGAAGTGAGACTAGTACAGATGATGCGAGATTGATGATAAGTTCGACGTTGATATTGGTTATTTTAGTGGACAAACCAATTAATATTCCAATTGTGTAAATAGTTATCACAAAGCAGGAGTTGAGACTTTTGAATAATTTATTTTAGAATAATAATTTAAACATTCCGACACTCATAATGAAAGGATTATGATCCTCACTCTTGTTCCGAAATCTTGAGTCGTACAATCGTGGCGTCCGAATTTGGTCCAACTGGGAGGCAAACAATACATCGTCGTTCGTATGTTATTGTGTTCTATATGACAAAAATGCTTTTTTGGTAAATCCATGTTAAAGTTTAGTTGTTCATTATAAAAAACTGAACCGAAAAACTTGCCGCGATTTTCTTACCTAGAGAAGATATAGTGTTTGTGGTTTTTTTGTGCCAAAAAACTTTCCGTCTTTGGAAACGCTTGTAGGAATTAGAAGCGTTTTTAAGATTTGTGCTTTGTTCTATATGCACTGATTTACGAAGCTCTAATTGTTTTGTAGTGTATAGAACAAATTCTAATATAATATAGGTAGTATGAAATGGAAAACGATTTATTTTTATTCAACAAAATATTTATTTCAAACATTGAATTCATTTTAAACTTAAACTTATAATTACATACAATATTTTTCTAAGTCCACTTAAGGCAATACTTTTTGATTTCATAAAGCAAGGAAAGTTATGACAATAAAATAAAGAAACCAGTTAATCAAATTCATCTGGCTTCAATTTCGCGAAGTTCAGGCCTGATTTAGAAATTCGCTCTTAGAATTTTTTATTGAAAAAAAAAAACAGAGACAAAAAGTTAAGTAGTATTAAACAAATTATCATAGTATGCCACTGCGTCTTGCGATAAAAAGTTATATAAGTTTTTGGCGTCATTAATTTTTTCTGATGATATCTTATTAGGAGCTGAAGTCTGAAGACGTTCTTCAAATAAATTGTTGGGAGTTGAAAAAATACCTTTTCGCCCTTTTTTTTTAATATTAATTTTCAAATATTCATTTTGGCATAAAGATGTTTTATATGATATTCCGAATAGGTTATTTGTTCTATATTGCAAGGATTTAATACGTGCAAAAGGGACATTTTTAAAATTGAGCTTTTTATATTTTACTGAATACAAATTAAAGTCTTCAGATGTCATTTGAATCACGAATAGCTTAACTTTTGGTGATTTATACGATTTTAATAACTCAACTAACTGCAAATGGCTGCAAATTTCTCGTAACTTTAAATGACGGTCGATGGCACTATGAACGGCATCCACTTCTTGAATTTGGGAATGACCAGGCTCAGAAAATTTTTGGGAGATTGTTTGAATATTTTTATGGTTGTGCATGAATTGGAAAAGAGCAGTTGCAAAAATCTGATTTTTATTTTGCGGCACACAGGAGTCGCTCCACAAAATAAAATGCTTAACATTCTTAAAATCCAAAATAATTGGCTGTAAAATTTTTACGACGGCACTGGCTATGTCATTGCCTGAACGACCGCTGTGGACCTCGTTCCAAATAGCGCAGTAAGTTACGTTTGGTTCTATTTTGTTTTGTGAGCACACGGTTGCCGTCATATTAAAAACGGAAAGTTTTCTCTTATAATAATAAATAGACGAAAACCCTTTCGGTAAAGTAAAAACACTTTGCAAGTCGAAACAAATTACTAGGGTGTCATCGGATTTTATTGCTCTGTCTTTTTCACGCTCGACTTTGCAAATTGTTTTTTCATGGCAATGTTCATCACAGTTTTTTTGTCAGTTTTCAACCAAAGTATTGGATTTTTTACGCTTTTGAAATAATACACAGCGATCGCACTGATCTTTTTTGGGCACAAAAAATCCAAGATTAAATTCATGTTTAAAAATGGTTGTGGATGTCGATAATGAAGTGGAATGTTCAGGAAACTTTTGTTGGAATAAACGAAACATTTTACTAATCGTTAATCCTTCCTCCAAATACTGACGTGATGTACTGGCTCTACAATAATGCGAATCAACGATAGGGAAACTTTTTATATGTTCCCTTATTTTTTCTTTTGTTAAATTTGAAAGAGGATGCTTAACGTGCTTGCCCTTTTGCAATTCTTTGACAACTCCTGTGCTTGGTTCGCAAAGGTGCTTAAAATGATAATATATTCTATTTTTGGATATACTCAACGTGTTTAAAAAGAATGTTTGACACACCCGTTGCATTAAATTATCTTTGGAGTTTTTAAAGAAGTACTTAAAGCTATTCTTTTTTTTTATAGAATCTTTCGCAACTCTTCTTTTCACATTTTGCACTGACACAAATTTGCTGTAATAATTATTTTTTTGGCTGTCTGTAAGTGATCAAAATTCTTTAAAAATGATTTGTCGGTCATTTTCAGAAAAGACTTCACTACATGAAAAATAACATTCAGATGTGCATGATGCTTTAATTTGTTTTTTTTTGTTGTAGTACACCTTTTGCTGAAACATACTCTTCACCATTCTGTCTACGTAGTTTACGCACATACTGCTTCGGTGGGTTCTCATTATTTTTTCTTTTACGAGGGAGCTGTAAATTACACGAGTTCATGTGAGTTTCAGTTGAAATGTTGGAAGTACTGCTCTGTCTACTTTGTCGTATTGTTTGGAAGATGTTTATTGAATGGGAGTCAATGCGCGACTCCTCTGATGATCTGCTGCAGCTACTGCTGGTTATTTCCAGGGGCATATTTCCATCAGTAAAACTCTGCTTTAACAAGTGCTCTGAAGTATTTGGAAAGACAAAATCGGGATCATTTTGCGAATCGTCTGAGTCAAAGTCAGCTATATATGTATGTATATGCAAATTAATTAACTATTCTGCAAGAAATATGCTTCTCTAGACCTTACCCATACTAAAATTTCCGATATTTTTTATATTATTTGTTCTACGCAATTGTAACCAAATTCTTTGGAGTATTATACGTTATAAAAAGAAACTTAATATCAGCACGTTAACGTTCTGCGAAATCAAGAATATGCTTAAAAAAATATTAAAATCAGTAATTGCTAAGTGAAGGTTGATTTACAACAGTAATATTTAGAAGCACAGCAAATACCAATAACGTATGATTCCATTCACAATATGCCTTTCATCAAACACTTAAGTCACATTCTCTCTTATGAACACGCTTCGTAGGTCATGAGCGTTAACATTATGACTTAAGGGGGGAAAAGACTACACAAAATGTTGCACAAAATGGGCGTTGCGCAAGCCGTTGTGTTGTCTGTGGTGGCTGTTGTGATATTTACACAAATTTTTTGTAAAATCAATTTTTTTTTTGATTTTTGGCCACTTTGCGCAAGCATTTTGTGAGATGTAGCGGATATTATATAGAACAAAATAACTAAATTTTCTTTTGTTTAGTATTTTTGCTCTGTTTTTGTTCTATATGCATTATTTTTTGTTCTATATGCATTATTTTTTGCATATAACAAATTACATAATAATATAAGATAAATCTCCAACATTTCCCCCGCACAAAGAACAACTAGCTCTTGACAAGGACCAAATCAGATGTAGAGAGGTATTTTATTTGGTTTTCAGAGATAACCGTGCTATGCCTCGGCTCACAGCAACTCATTTTGTTCTGCAGATCCAGAATACTCAGAATTAATGGGCAGCAGGGCAATTTTGGAGACAGGACGCTTATAATTTTTACCATTTGACAGTAAGGAGACGACTCGTACTCGGCCATCAGCACCAGGGTGGATGTCTGTGACTCGGGCAAGGGCCACTGGCCTGACGGTAAACGTACGACGACAATAAATACCGGATCACCAATTTCAAAATTTGTTTGAATCTTGAACAAATTAGGGTGAGATAGGTCACGGAAAGCCATAGATCTTCATAAGCTTGCATCTTGATTAGGCCGCCATGTAACGTCTTTAAATGATTATCTGCAAATATAAAAAGATACAATGGATTTTGTTTGAATAAAAGGGTATGATATTTAAATTCATAGTCAAACTTAGCTTTTTGTAATCGAAGTACCCCTTTATGGTCTATAAAGGGGCATGATTGAGCAATTTTGATTCCAGCATGTAGGCCATTATTCGTCTGCATTTGGGCCAGCTCCTTATGGTAATCTACTCTCTGAGATAAGAGTACTAGAGTCTGTATAGCAGAATTTAGTCCGCAAGTATTCAAACATTCAGAGTATCGTTTCCGCCTATCACGATATCGAACATTATGGGTAAGTCTCCGTACATACGTTGTAGGTTGGACAAGTTTCGAAAAAGATGGCAATTTATGAAATATTTCGGGATATTCTGGTGAGGTAGTTATATTATCAGCAAGGTGCGGCTTTCGCATTTCGATATTTGTTTCATAGGACATTTCTGGCTGTGCAGGCCACAGTTGTGGAGACAGAGACAACCAGTCAGGACCAGACCACCACAGTTTGTGGTTGAGAAGTTCAACAGAAGATATACCACGGGAAGCACAGTCAGCAGGGTTATCCTTTGTTGAAATATAGCGCCAATGAGATACATTGGAGTATTGTTGCACCTCTGCAACAATATATACACTCCATTTTGAAAATTCGCCTCTGAGCTAGCAGAGAGCAGTTACACTTTCAGTCCAGTACCAAGAATTTGAGATATATCGTTCGAGCTTACTCTTAACCTCCTCCATGAGGTTAGACAGAAGTGTTGCGCCACATAATTCCAGCTTGGGAATTGTTAAAACTTTCAACGGGGCAACTTTTGTTTTGGACTGCACAATACTTACAGTGCCCGAATCCAAATTTTTTACGTATACGACAGCAGCAAAAGCAGATTGCGAGGCGTCGCAGAAGCCGTGTAACTCCACTGAGCTACATTTATTTGTACCAATCCAGCGGGGGATTTGGACTTTCTCTAAGATTATGAAATCCGCAAGATAGCGATTCCAGGAGAACTTTATAGACGCAGAAACTGGATCTTCCCAATCAATTCCTTCGAGCCAAAGTTTCTGGAAAGTTATTTTAGCATTAATTGTGACTGGAGCTAACCAACCCAAAGGGTCATAGAGTTTTGCAGCATCGGACAGAAGGCTACTTTTCGTAACTTTAGCTTGGGCCACGAAATTTACTTTGAACGAAAAAGTATCTTCATCAATATTCCACGCCAATCCTAGAGCTTTGACAACTGACTGTTCTTCAAAGTCAATCATATTGATTTTTTGGCGGAATTCTTCCGGGATATGGGCCATGAGTTCTGGAGAGTTCGATGTCCATTTACGTAGATTGAAGCCACCAGCAGCTAGTAGCTTTACCAATTCTTCTTGAAGAATCTTCGCCTCAGAGACAGAATCAGCGCCAGAAATTACATCATCAACGTAGGTGTCAGTTTTCAAAATGTTGCAGGCATCAGGAAACGATTGAGCTTCATCTTTGGCCAGATGATGTAAAACTCTTATAGACAAGTAAGGAGCAGAACTGGTACCATAAGTAACTGTTACAAGTTTATAAATATAAATCTCCGAATCGACCGAATCGCGCCAAAGAATTTGTTGGTAGTGATGTTGACTATCGACTATGCGGATTTGACGAAACATCTTTTCTAAATCCGAGCGAAAACCGACATTAAATCGTCGCCAACGAGTTATAATCGCGGGTAAGTCATTTTGTAAGGCGGGACCGGGAGAGAGTTCATCATTTAATGATGGATACGGGGGTCTTTTGCTACTACCGTCAAAAACTACGCGTAACTTTGTTGTAGAACTACTTTCTCTGAGAACGCCGTGATGGGGCAGAAAATAACCGTTATGCTGCAAGTTTTGAGGGTAAACGCCGATTTTAACCATATGGCCTAACGACTCGTATTCTTGCATAAACTTTTTATATTCCAGTGCTAGATTTGGATCTCTCGCGAACCGATTTTCCACCGTCTTTAAACGTTTGAGCGCATTATAATCGGTATGGCTGTACGTCGGAGCAGATTTACCAGCTAAAACAGATTTAAATGGCAGAGCTACGGTATATCTTCCGTCCGGATTTCTGCTAACGGTATTCCCAAAATAATTTTCGCAAGCATATTCTTCAGGCGTAGCTTTCCTTTTTTCAATAATTTCTTCTTGCTCCCAGAATGCTTTCAATTTAGTATCTAGATAGCATAAGTTTATTCGAACCGTGTTAGAGTAGGAGACTTCTGAAGTAGGACCAGACACAACCCATCCAAAATGAGACAATTGAAGAAATATACCCTTAGTGAACTTTTTCTGTTGGGGTAGTATAATATCCCCATATATGTCGCCACCGATTAAAATATCAATTTTATCATTGTTATCGAATTCAGGGTCAGCTAACTGAAATTGCCTCAGATCAGGTAACTCCCCTTTTCCTATAGGGCCTGGGCAATATTGTGTCAAAGAGGGCAAGACGAAAGCACTACTTTCCAACTTGAAATTAGCTTCAAAAGTAGAAGCGAGGCAAAAACGAACTCATTTTCGTACTACAACTGAGCTTCCTCGGATTCCATTAATGTGGGCGAAAGTATTGCGCTTCTCAAGTTTCAACAGTTGAGCGGCATTTTCGGTTATTAGTGTCGCTTGAGCACCCTGATCTAAAATCGCGCGAAGTTTGAATTGCCCAAAAGGCGTTTGGGCAAGAACGCGAACAGTGGCTAATAAAACTTGAGGCATGATCGTAGCGCTTAACGAGGATAAATTGCAGTTAAGGTTGGAATCACTTCTCGTTTGAATACCGGATGTACTAGGGCCATCAGAAGCAGACACAATTTGGTTTGAAGACGAGTTAGATTGATCAGGTATTCGCACAAATTCGCTATGAATTATTGTATGGTGTGGCGACTTACAAATCTTACAACGAGTTTGTAATTTACAATCTTGAGCAAAATGACCAGTATTAAGGCAGTTTCTACAAATCCTTTTCGAGAAAACAAGTTCGCGCTTGGCAGCAGACGGCAGGGCAGCGAATTTGAAACATTTATGTAACATGTGTCGTTTTCCACAGCAGGGGCAGTTTTCATCCCCAAGGGCCACCATATGAACACGACGAGTTAAATTGGGTTTAGAAAAACTAGTATTTTTCGAGCTAGGTTTAACAAAGGTCATAGTATGGTCGTTAATGGACTCAAGAGTACGGAACGTGGTTTCAAGGAAAGAAAAAAGTTCTTCTATACTTGTGATCTCAATAGAAGCCTTGAGCGACTGCTCCCATTCTTTGCAGGTTCGGATATCCAACTTTCCGACAGTAATATGGATCAGAATGGGATCCCAGTTTTCACAGTTCACTTGAAGAGTGCTAAAAAGTGCGAGACAATTTCTTGTCGTATCAAGAATCTTCTTAATGCTCTCACAAGAGCCATCAGATTTAGGGATATCGAATAATTTTCTAAAAATAGTATCACAAATTTTCCTTTTGTTGTGGTAACGACGAGATAGAGCGGACCAAGCCAGTTCGTAACTAGTGTCACATGCGGGATATTCATTAACAATTGACAAAGGTGTATCCTTGCAAGAACTTTTCAAGAAATAATATTTTTGCACTTTAGACAAGCGTTGATTATTGTGGACCAGCGAAACAAACATGTCCCTATAAGAGATCCATTCCAAATAATCGCCATTAAATGTAGGAATATCAATTTTGGGTAAACGGACATCGCTTGAAATCGACTCATTTCCGAAAGAAGAGGCATGGAAAGTGCTGGCATGAAAGCTGGGAGAGTTCGCGGATTGGGACTCTGACATAATGTCCAAAAGTGTACCCTTAGCAACCAGAAACTTTGTAACGAACGATGTGTACAAATCGTCTTTGAAATAAGGGACCTCATTATTCGCAACCGAGCTATCCATAACATGATCGTAAATTTGCTCGTGGTTGCTTTCAAAGGATTTATTTATCTCGTCGAGCTTGGCTATAAAAGTTTGGGACAGACCGCGAGTTTTCAAGTTGCCAGGAAGTTTTTCAAATTCACTAATTATTCGCGAAAGACGTTCGAAAAGCATACGCTGTTCCTCGATCGCGCGCGACATATCCTCCATTTTACATTTTCACACCACGAATCACAATTAAAAATGTATATACAGTACCTCAGACTTGAATAAACAATTTCGATATTTCGCACCAACTGGCCCAATGATTCTCGTATCAGCTCAGGATTATTTCAGCACCTTCTCGTTGTCACAGCTGTTGACTATGTTGCTCGGACCACCACTGCCTCTTAAACCAATTTCTATTTCTTCCAAGTTTTAAATGTTTTTGTGTCAATGTTCACTTTTTTTAATAATGTTATTTGTTGTGTTTTTTAGTTTAATTTTAATTAGTTTTAATGTTATAGGTTTATAGTTTAATTTTTTTGTCTTTTAAAGATATAAACACTAAGTTCCCGGGTTTCGGCACCATAGACACATTAATTCTCTCAATAAATTAAACGTCATAGGTATGGTTGCAAGTGAACATTGGATGGTGCAAAGCATGGGTTCAATAATACCAGATAGAGGCAATAGTACACAACAATGGAACAACAACCGCATTTCGTGTTTTTGTGGCAAAATAGTTGTGTTAAATCATAGAGTAATACTTAAGAGCCTCTATTACTCTCTTCGCTGCCTCTTCATGACGGCGAGTTCGATTTCAAAGGGATTTCATCGAGTTCGATTTCAAAGGGAAATCAAAGGGAATGCGTATTTTCGTTCAGTGCAAACAACATTAAACATAATTTAGCTGTCATTAGCATAGATAAAGTAAACAAATAGATGAAGCACAAGTGTTGGGAAAATTTTAGTGTAGTGGGTAATTTTCTAGATGTCGTTGAAAGCAATAAATGGGATATTTTTTGTTCCCAAAAAAAGTAAAAAAATATGACATTAAAATTCTAAAATTTCATATCAAAATAAAAAAAAAATTTTCAATAAAAATATCACTTCGAAACAAGACTACAACACGTTACTTAATGTAGAATATCTCATGGCAATGGCAAGAATATCTCAATGGATTGCAAAGCCATGGCACCACCGACTAAGTCCTAATAAATTGGTTCTTCCTCCGGTTCAGCTACCATTCCTTGTTGAGAGTCCTCAGACACTCTAACGGTTTTGGCATCTGTTGCCACAGAAGTTGCTACAGTTTTTGGTCGGGGAAGTTTTTAGATTTAAAAGGCGTTCCGGGATGTTCCTCTTTGGCGGTCTTACGGGTTCTGTCCTATTGATATCCCAACACCAGCATCATGGCTTTGAAATAGTTTTTTTTATATAAGAAACAAATGCTATTATGTAAAATCACATAAATTTTGTCACATTTTCCATTGTTTAAATTGCTTTCACAAAAATTTCCCACAATTTTGAATAAACGTCAATGAGAATTATGGGAAACTTCAGTGAAAGTGGCAGTAGTACAGGACGGCACCTAGTGAACAAAGTTGACAATGGTCGTGCTTTGTCTATTATTTCCTTTATCTATAGTCAACTATATTGGGTACTTTTGGTTCGGTTTAAAGGGAAGTTTTCTAGGTGGAGTCTGTTTATTACATATTGTAGTTTTGAACCCAATAAAACGTAAATTTACAAAAGCCAAAGTGCAAGACGGGCAAATCCATAAAATGCAACCCTGAGCATGGAATTATATTTGGCAGCACACTTACTCTTCCACTCGTACGTCTGGTTTGGTTTGTGTCTAGACTAACATATGAGGACAAATTTCTTGTCTATTTGGAAATTTTCTAGGTGGAGCCTGTTTATTACATATTGTAGTTTTGAACCGAATAAAAGGTAAATTTAGAAAAGCCAAAGTGAAAGAAGTTTAAAAAAATAACATTTTCATAAATAAGTGCGTTTTCTTAAAAGAAGTACATTTTCTCAAAAACTATACTTATTCATATTCTTGAACAGAGTACCTTTTCTTAAAAAAAATACATTATCTTAATGAAGTACCTTTCTTACAAAAAGTACCTTTTCTTAAAACAAGTATTTTTTTAAAATAAATACCTTTCTTAAAAAAGTACATTATCTTACAAACAAATTGATCGATTTCGTTCAGAATTCTGGCATGAAGTCTTATTAAATTCTGATGTTTTTGCAGACTTTTCGAACCGAATTCTTTTCCCGAAAGCTCTGTATCTCGGTGATTTCTGAAAGGCCTCTTAAAGACCTTTCCAACAAGCCCAAAAACAAACAAATCCGACCACTGGCTCAGAAGTTAGCAACTTTACCCTACTACCCTCCGACCGCCAATCCGAAAATTTTGAACCCGCTGCCATTTCGCACCATTGAATTTTCAGACATGGTTCTAGTGGACTTTTCTTCATGAAATGAGCCAAGGAATACGCTGGAGAAATTTGTCCGGAACTTCCTGAATCACCCTGTATAATACGAATAAATTAACTAAATCACAAAAAGAAATCTCCAACACCACACTTGTGTCACTATTTCTCAAATAATATTAATTGCATTAAATTAAACATATATTATTGGGCTATAATATGTGAAAAATATCAAGATTGCAATGTTATCGTATGTTGTTATTACACTTCTTTCTAATCGGTTTTGCGTACAATTAAAAATTTTTTTCGTAGTTTTTCCAAGAAAGCAGTGCTGTGGAGTCGGAGTCTGGGATATATGCCTGGAGTCGAAGTTTGAGTCGTACAAATTTTCACGACTCCGACGCCAAGTTTACCATTTTCACCCATAAAAATTTGTTCGCGCAGAAACTATTTATTTTATTTATGTTGGTTTTTAAATAAAACACAAACGTTTTTTAGGTTTAATATTTCATCTTCGGAGTTGGTACCCTTTCTAACAAATTCGGGATTTTTAAAAGTTAAAAGGTTGTCGTTACCAAACGGTTTGATTTAATTTAAGAATTTGTTCAACCTCAATAAAGTCAGTGCAAAAATGTATATGTTAAACTTTTGATTCCAACTATCTTTGTAACGGTCAGACTCCGCGTGTTTTTTGTTGGTGCTGCTTAGTAGAATCTCAAAAACAAAAAAATCTGGTTACAAGTTTGGAAGTTACAAGCCGTGAACGTTTGAACATCACCACCACCCTGTAGCAAAACGTGCGTTGAAGCAGGGTGTATTTAGATACAATATTCTGAAAGCCTGACTGTTCTGAAAATACCTGGTACATTCTAAAATAATCTGAACAATTATTTAGAATTTCTGATGTTATTACCACTTTTGCAATTAGTCCCATTAGGCGTCTGGAAGAATACTAATGGAAATAACAGGCAAACTTCTTTGAGATAAAGGTAATAAAATGTTGTTCCTGTATAAAAGGGCTTAGTTTAATTGCTAAATTTGTTAAAAACGACACTTAATTTAACTTAGGGATTTATATTTAAGTGTAGTAGTGTCTAATACCAAAATGTTGTCCTAATTAACGTATTTAACAACTTACTTTTTACGAACATTGTGTTGGATATATTTTTAAATATTGGTTTGAATATAAAGCAAGTGGTTCACGTAAAAAACCTGTTGTATATTTATGAGTAATTTTTGCGTGAATGTGAGTAGGATCAAATTTTGCTCACGTGAGCGTGGGTTCCGAAAAAAATCTTCGTGCGTCAGTGACTTTCTTTTTCCATGAGCGTGCGTAAACGTGAGTCCAAACTTACACACGTGTCCATCTCTAGCGCCAAGTATATACATAATAACCCAGCTAACCAAATGTTCAGAATTCTGTACGACAATCTGCAAAATGTTCCGATTTCGGATCAGAATTCTTCTCGGTAAGAACGTTTTTCATGTTTTTGCTGATATTTCGAACCGAATTCTGAACTGTAGTCTTGGGAAATTCGAAAGGAAATTTCGATTTCTCGGATCGAATTCTGAACGATTTCCTTCAGAATTCTGGCATGAAGTCTTATTAAATTCTGATGTTTTTGCCGACATTTCGAACCGAATTCTGAACGATTTCGGTCAGAATTCTGCCATTAAGTCTTATTAAATTCTGATATTTTTTCCGACATTTCGAACCGAATTCTGGGCTAATGTCTTGGTAAATTCTGAGGCTTTACGTGACCCTTCGTTGTAAATTTGTTATTAGTGTCTTAATTATTTCAGAAAAGAGCGGTTGTTTTAAATATAAATTTGTCTTTATTATTTTTTACATACGAAATGTGCAACAAATTGTGATTCATAGCTTGCGTAAATAATTTAAAAAAGATAAGGAACTTAGTAAATATTGTGCCTCTCTTTTCACTTTTTTTCTGATGGCTTGACGAGACATGTTTAAATAAACAAATTTAGCTAAAATTATTTCTTTTTCAAACAAATTATACCAAAACGTGTTAATATTTTTTTATAATTTTAATTGTCACTTTTTTTTGCTGATACACGATAAGAACAGTAGCCCTGAATGCTTAAAGAGAACTAAAACAAGAAGTAAAGAATACATCACAAAACTACCATGCATAGGAAAAAAGACAATTACTGTAAATGTAAACAAACACAAATCAAGAATTTCAAATATAAAAATACCTCAGCCAAACAGTTATTATAATTAATAACAATAACTGTAAAATATGAAGCAAATATCAAAAATTTTAAACGAATAGACTACCTCAGATAAATAGTTCAGAATTCGTTGCGAGCTCGTTAAGAGAAGTCTGTACAAAAAATTAATAAAAATCCCACAGACAAGTCTAACAGAAATCGGGGCGCATTCGTACAGATATTTCGGAATATAATAAATAAAAAATCCTCAGACAAATCGAACAGAGTTCGTAAATATTGTACAGAATTGTCTGATATCAGACATTGTCGGCAAATTTGGTTTACACGGAATATACACGATAAAAGACTTCGGTAAGTGTGTGTGGCAAAGAGTATGGAATTTTAAGTTGAGAAGAAAATTTTCCCATGGAGTGGAATGCCAACAAAGAAAACGGGTGAAGCGCCTCGTTTCCCTGCTCCCTCTTACTCACTTCGTTGACTTATTGGTTCTCTTCAACGGGGGCGCCAAATTGCGCACTTTTTTCTTCTCTACCTGTACATCCTCTGGCTGTGGCCTCACGAACAAAGAGGATGAATAAGGCAAACCTAAACAACTTTTCAATATATTGTATAAAATCCTTTATTGTGTAAAACCTGCTGACATCGTTTCGGCATGGATTTCGTTAGTTTAGTTATTGTTTCTGTCGGAATAGATTTCCATTCGTCTTTTATGGATTTTTGAAGATCTTCAAGGTGCTGAAATGCCTTCCACCAACTTTGCGTTCGAGGACTCCAAAAGGATTTTCAATTGGATTCAAGTCTGGTGATTGTGCCGGCCAATCAAGGACTGACAGAATTATTACAGTTTCTAACATGTTTTGGTACACTATACGGTCCATAATGCCGTCAATGACATGAAGGTGCCCAACACCGTTACGAGAAAAACTCGTCCATACCATCACACTTCCTCCGCTATGCTTCACAGTTCTGTTACAGAAGTGTGGATCCAGCCGTTGTTTTTTTTTGGCGCCGAATAAATTAAATTTGAATTCGTCACTAAACAGCACACTTGATCATATTTGATTGACATTGTGCTAAATATATTATTGAATATGCGAGGTACAAAAATGGGCATGGCAAATTGTTGCCAAAATTTTGATCAGTACCAAATTTTATTAAGATCGGTTATGATTTATTGGAGATATCGAGTCGGCAAACCGCAAATACGCCCAACTTTTGTATGGGAGATACGAAACTGGGCGTGGTACAATAGTCAGTTATTGACTACACAGTAGCCTTTAGCAAAATTTTTCCAAGTACCGAATTTTATTAAGATCGGTTATAGTTTACGAGAGTTATCGTGTCGATCAACCGGTCATCCGATCAACTTTTATATGGGAGGTATTTGGCTAAATACTGACTAGTACAAACTTTCATAAAGATTGGTTTGGTTTTGCGGGACTTCTCATGCCGAACAACCAGACGCCCTAACAACTTTTGTATGGGAGGTACCACAATGGGCGTGGCAAAACCACCCTTGTTTTAATGGGTGCTTAGCTTTTGATAACGTGAAGCCTTTTATACCTAATTTCATTAAGGTCGGAAGTGTTTCACGCGATTTATCGGGTTGACAACCCGGTCGAATACCCTGTTTTGTATGGGAGGTACCAGAATAGCCGTGACAATCTCGCCCATTTTCTCCAGTTAAGTAGGCATTTACAGATTATTAACCGGTGTGAGAGTTGCAGCTAATCACACCTACCAGAAGAAAGGTTTGTAAGAAATATGATTTTGTGCTAAATGTGTCGATTTGTATGGGAGGTACCAGAAGGGGCGTGGTCAAAATGTAGAAGTATTAAATGTTTTATTGAGAATGAATAAAAGTATTTTCAGTTCTATACATTTCAGTATGGCATAAAATTCTAATGTGAAAACGATTTCTTAAATACAAACACAGCGCAGTGTGTTAGAAGAATATTAATTACATATGTATATTCCAACACCCTTCCTTAATTAATACAACTTCAATAACTCTCTAAATTTACATAGTTTAACATTGTTTAGTGGTTTGGTTAATATATCAGCTTGCATATCTTCTGACGGACAATAAGATAATTTAAGGATATTCTTAGTTTTCAAATCACGAATAAAATGACATTTAGTATCTACATGTTTAGTTCTTCGGCTAAATTTTTGGTTCTCGACTAGCTTTATACAACTTTGATTGTCTTCGAATATTTCGGTCGGTTCTTGAATATTAATGCCGAAATCGCTTAAGAGTTGTCTTAGCCATATAGCTTCTTGAGCTGCGTCTGCTAGGGCTATATTCTCAGCTTCCGTTGACGAAAGAGAAACACATTGCTGTTTGTGACATGACCAACTAACGCATCCACCGTTGTACTTGAAAACATAGCCGCTGTTTGACTTTCTGTCAGATATATTCTGTGCCCAATCCGCATCTGCATACCCAACCAAGTCTTGACATTCGTTACCGCCAAGTCTAAGCTTTAAATCTTTGGAGCCTTTGAGATACTTAATTAATCTCTTTAGTTCTGTCCAGTCCTCTTCCATTGGTTGACAAACATGTTGGCTAAGTATTGAAACTGATGCTGCAATATCAGGCCTACTATTAACTGATAAGTAAATAAGACTCCCAATAACTTCTTGATATTGCTTGTTGTTCTCCATTTTCTTGAATTTGCTTCTATCAAGTTTTATATACCCCACATCTAAAGGTATCTTCGAGGCTTTACTTTCTTCCAATCCAGTTTTTTCGATAATTTCAGAGATGTATTTACTTTGGTTTATGTTGTAAACACCATCATCTCCCCTCTCAATTTTGATACCAAGATAAAAACTTACTTCTCCAAGATGGGTAACTTCGAAATTGTTCTTCAGGATTTTCTCAAATTCTACAAAATCGTAATCATCGTTCGCCGCAACAAGTATATCATCTACATATATAAGTGCATAAACAAATCCATTTCGCCCTTCCTTTTTTAAAGACATTGATCGGCACTTCCTTTAACAAACCCGGCGTTTTCGAGTTTTCCAATCAGTTTCATATTCCAACATCTTGCTGCTTGATTTAACCCGTACAAACTTTTCTGCAACTTGCAAACAAGAACTTTGTCACCTGATTCGACTTCATATCCAGGTGGCTGACGCATGTAAATGTCTTCCTGTAGGTCCCCATTTAAAAAAGCCGTTTTGATGTCGTAGTGTCGCACTCTTGTCTTGCTTGACCCTGCAATTGTCAAAAACATGCGCACCGTTGACTGCCTTACTACAGGAGCGAAAACCTCATCATAGTCCACTCCGTATTTTTGACTGAACCCTTGTGCCACCAATCGAGCTTTGTATTTCAATATTCCTCCGTTTGGCCCTCGTTTGATTTTGTAAATCCACTTGCATCCAATCGGTTTCCTACCTTCTGGTAATGGGACGATTTTCCAAGTGTTGTTGCTCTTTAAAGACTTTATTTCTTCATTCATAGCTTCAATCCACTTGTACTCGTCATTGGATTCTATCACGTTTGCAAACCGTTTTGGAACAATGCCCTTGGTCGTTCGTGCCGACCTTCTTAATACTTCCTGCTGACTGGTTTCATCCCCGGAGTATATTTCCTCCCGACTTGTTTCGTCTTGGATATCTTCATCCGCGGAGTAATAGTCTTCTTCATCCTGTGGTAACACTTCCACTTTGTTATTAGTTATCGGAACTTCAACGAGCTCCTCAATTTTTACACCTTGGTCTGCTATTTTCGGACTTGAATTCAAAATTTTGTAATCACGGCTGATGATTATTGTCATCCTTTCCTGGTTTAGAAATCTTAACGCCTTTGATTCTTCTGAATAGCCCACAAACTTTAAGATCTCGGTTTTTCTGTCTAACTTCTTACGACGCTGATTTGGTATAAAAACATGTCCTTCTGATCCAAATATTTCAAAGTTACTAATTTCCGATTTCTTCCCCTCCCAAACTTCGTAAGGAATTGTATTAATGGATCTTGTAATTAGTCGATTCTGCACATAAATTATTCGTCAAATTAGCATCTGCCAGCATACATCTCACCATTTCAACCAAATACCGATTACGTCTCTCAGCTACACCATTTTGCTGAGGAGTGTACGGTGCTGTTAGCTGTTGCTGGGTACCGTGTTGAGATAGGAATTTCTTGACTTTGTTCCCAACATATTCTCCACCGCGATCTGATCTCAAGACTTTTGGAATTTTATTAAATTTGGTCTTAACGAAATGAAAGTACTCCTTAAGTTTTTCGAAAACGTCGCTCTTATTCCTCAGCAAGTAAACCATGCAATATCGACTGAAATCATCGATAAATGTGATAAAATAACGATAGCCACTAGGAGTAGTCTCATTCATTACTGCAACATCAGTGTGCACTATATCCAATATATTTTCAGATTGCTCACTTGTCTTTTGTGGAAATGGCGTGAGACATCTTACCGCTGAAACATATTCCGCAATCGATTTTTACTCCACATTCTTTTAGTTTGATCCTTGATTCATTTAGCATTCTTTGCACCACATTAATATCTCGGTGACCCATCCTTCGGTGCCAGTCGTGAATACATCCAACATGTACGGTGTTTTCCTGAATTACGCGACATACGTTGTTCCTTATCCTCAACTTATACAGGTCATTTACCAAATCACCAGTTGCCACAACTTTTCCACCTTTCAACACCTTACACACCAACTTATCAAAATTAATTGTGTATCCGCATTCTGTCAGCTTTTTGACAGACAAGTGGTTTGATTCGATAGATGGAACAAATAGAGCGTCGTTTACAGTAATCTTCTCGGATATACGATTTTCACCAACTACTTCAAGGAAACCACAACCTTTGCCTTGAGCTTGAATTTTAAATCCGTTTGCTACATTCACCGACTCACAACAATTACTGTTGAGAGTATCGAAAAACGACTTGTTGTTTGAAACACGGCACGTTGCCCCGGAATCTATGAACCAATCAAATTTACCATTGTTTCCAAGCGACAAACATTGTTCCTCTTTGCTCTCGTCTTTTACAGAAACTTCCGTAATATTGACTTTGTTCTTCTTAGCCATTGCCTCTTTAAAAAACCTACAGTTTTTCTTAAAGTGACCCACCTTTTCACAGTAGAAACATTTCTTCGCTGTCTGTTGATATTCTTTTGGATTCTTGCTTCTATGAATCTTCATTACCGTTGTATCTTGTGACTCACGTTTATGAACTTTTCTCATGGCTTCTTCCACTAGCTTACCTTTTATAAAAGTAATATTTAAATTGTCATCACTACGAGCTTCCAATGCAACGATCAGAGGGTCATATGATTCTGGTAAGCTCCTTAAAAGCATTGCTACCGCCCAGGATTCACTTAAAGGATCTCCCATTACTGCAAGTTGTTCTATACGGCGCGTTATCTCGTTAATATGAGACTCCATTTTTTCATCGTCGAGTAACTGCATCTTGCAAATCGTTTTCATGATAAACACACGAGTAGTCAATGATGGTTTCTCATAATGATTCTTGAGTTTTATCCAGTAATCATTTGCAGTTTCGCCATCCTTCAAAATAATTAGCTGCTAATCTTCCACCATCAATCCCCTTGCCCTTGCCTGTTCAACCTTCTTAGTCCAGGCTGCATTCACGTCTGCTGGCTTTGGTTTTTGTACCACATCCCACAGATCGTCCTTTATTAAGATTAGTTCCATCTTAATTTTCCAAACTGCATAATTAGACCCATTGAGTTTGCTCACTGCAGTTCTTACTTCTTCTCTCGAAAACATTTTTTTTTTAAAAATAATTTTTTCTTTCCTTCTACTCAAAAAAGGCCCATAACCTGTAGAAGTATTAAATGTTTTATTGAGAATGAAAAAAAGTATTTTCAGTTCTATACATTTCAGTATGGCATAAAATTCTAATGTGAAAACGATTTCTTAAATACAAACACAGCGCAGTGTGTTATGAACAAGTAGAAGAATATTAATTACATATGTATATTCCAACACAAAACACCCATTTTCAATCCCAAACTCAATATTGGCAAATAATAGTCACTGACAAAGTTTCATTGTCATCTGTAAAGATTTACGGCAGTTATCGTGTTGACCAGCCAGCCTGCCAGCCAGACAGACGGACATGGCTCAAACTTCTTAAAAAGTCCTAAAACGAATTTCGTCCAAAGATACTAACAGCCCTATTCTGGCAGTGTTACAAAAGTCACCACGGTTACTATTTGACAGCAATGTGACAATTGTCACAAATCTTTATTCTGACACATTTTTTTGGTGACAAAAGTAACAAAAATTGTTACCTGCCAAAGAGGACTTTGGCGCGTGACAGCGCGTGACAGCTGTTTTATTTTCCGGAAAGTTGATACAAAATCATTTTATAAATTCTGCAAGTAAACAATAAAACTGTCCTATGGAAGTGGAACAGAAAGAAGAAAGAACTTGATTTTGTGTTAGAAAGATTGAAAAAGCGCGAAAAGTATTACAAAACTTTTAACGTAAATATCTCCGGTCTATCAAGGGATATTGAGTAATATACCTTTAAAAAAGGCTAAGGTCTTGTGTATTATCGAAACCTGCCAGAAAATAAGTATAATAGGGTATTTTTTTTGAAAAAATAAATAAATTTTTAGCAGAAAAGTGGGGTTAAAACACTTTTTTTAATTAGCTCCCCTGTGGGCTAATAAAAATAAATATGTTTATGCACTGATTTACAGAGCTTAGAAAGACCTTTGTAATGATTCCCATTTCAACGAGATCTGATTATAAATCCCGGAGATAGGAACGATTATATTCTCAAGCTTTAAAGGCCTATATCTCAAGAAGTTGGACCGACCGCGGGGGCAAAAACAACTTTTTGAACTCAGCGCAGAAGCTTTTGTCGGTGGTGATATTTTGATGTAGATCAGAGAGTTGGAGCTAAAGTAAATTTCTTCTTTTATATGGCGCGGATGTGCAGGAGTATTCTTTCCGCTTAGCATCTCTGGATGTTCCTTGAGGAAGGCAATATAGCATTCCTGCTGTGCCTTTGTGGTCCGCACAAATTCCCTAAATAATAATGTATTAATTTTAATTCAATAAAACATAAATATATTAAATACCTACTTTTCCTTTTTTTACCGCGTTCATTTTGTGCATAAAACCATATGATTTTGTTTTTTTGTCCCTGCTTTTGACAACCTGTTATTGTGAGGTGAATTATTTGTTACGAGGTGAATTTTTCGTTGTCACTGTGTTGCCCGAATACCAGATACAAAAAATGGTGACAACTTTGTAACAATTTTGTCGTTACAATTTGATTGTTACCACATACACAGAATAGAGGTGGAAGGGTCTAATTTGGTTCCTTCTATGTGTTACATTTTTTACGTATTAAATGATATATACCCCCATCCTACGGTGAGGGTATAAACAAACTAAACTCATCAGTTGTTTTCTTGCAAAATTTTCAAAAAGAGCGTCAAATCTTTCTTATTCTCTCAAACTACAATCTTGCAAATTATTGTTGGGAAAGTAAACGAACACAACTAATGAAACAGAAGAAAAACTGTCTTTTATTTAAATTTTTTTTAATTGATATCTTTTAAAATTATTTTTTATTTTAAGAAATTGCTACAAAAGTTGCTTAGGTTCTACGCAATACTATATCGCCGCTGGGCTTTCAAAAAGCGCTATGTGTTTTTTATCAACTTTTCAGGAGACTAAAAAAACTGCATTTTTCTGAGAACATTTGTTCGACTACGTAGACTTTAGTAGCACACTGCTAACTTCTAAACCAATGCAGATATCGGGAAATGATTTGCTGGGTATGTGTATGAGTAAAAAGGCTGTATAATAGTACAATAAAACAAAATTTGTAAAAATTACACATAGCGCATTTTGAAGGCAAGAGATGATATGTACGCTTTTAAAAGAATTTTTCAACATTCTATCTTATTTTAGATTAACACTCAATTATCTAATAATCCCGAATTGACTAAACTTGTGGTCGACTTGTCAAACTGTGGTCCAGACGATGCCTTCTCAAGCGTTCCTTACATAAAAGGCTCTACCTTTTTGCATTACATTGAAGACTTAATGGGTGGTCCCGAAGTGTTCGAACCATTCATACGCTGTTATTTACAGAAATATGCATACAAGTCAGTAACGACGGATGATTTCAAAAGTGCTTTCCATGATTATTTCATCGGTACCGATATGAAGGATAAACTCAGTGAGATTGATTGGGATTTGTGGTTGACAGGCGAAGGTATGCCTCCAATTATTCCAGAGTAAGTAAGGATTGTACAAAAAAAATAATATAATAACTTAAATAAAATTTTTAATTTTTTAATATACTCCAGTTTTGACCAAACTCTGGCTAATGTGTCAAAGAAATTGGCTAATTTGTGGAGTACTAAAACCACATCGGAGTTGGCTGACAACGCAGAAGTAAAACAAAAAATATCTAGCCATCAACTAATCGATTTCTTGGGTAAATTGATTGAATGCAAAGAAATTACGGATTTGACGGAACGGAAGATTGAGTTAATAGAATCGACATATGACTTAAAAAACACCAAGAATGCCGAAGTGCTGTTCCGCTTGATGCGTCTGTGTATTATGGCCAAACTGATGAACCGTTTAGATGAAATTATTGCCTTTGCCAATTCCAACTTCCGCATGAAATTCTGCCGTCCCATTTATCGTGATTTGGCAAAATGGCCCGAAGCCAAGACAATAGCTGTGGAAAACTTTGAGCGCATCAAGGGTCAAATGATGTCTGTTTGTTCTCACACTATTGAAAATGATTTGGGCTTGAAATTAAGTATTTGTTAATGTTGGCTGAATTGCCTAACATCGAGCGGGTCTCAAAAAAGAAAAAACCCGAAATTAGAGTAAACTATAAAAAAATAAAAAATAAAATAATTTAAATACAATAAAATTTTTGTCGGTCACGGTATCCAAAAAAGGGTCCACTCAGGAATATCTAGCACAGACACAGGCATACTCAAATGAAAGGTATTCTTCTCACGATTTAGATTGTGCATTTATTTTTCCCATGAATAAAATATGTGGGTCCTTACAGTCGGAATACGGGTATTAACTATAAAACAGCATGTGCTGAAGTACTGAAATGGCAGGACATTTCAAGTATAACATATTTTTAGATTTACAAAAAAATATTTTTCTTTAAGAGCGACGCTTCCCCCTTCTCGAAAAATATATTTTTTTTGAAATCGCACCACGCATCCTACCCCATAGGAGAAAATCCCTAGGTTCGGTTGAAGCCGGCCACGCCGACAGCTTTTTAACACAAATATACTATGCCGCAGCCATGAAACCGGTTTTGCACCTATCCAAGAGAAAAAAAGCTCTAAGGACGGTCACTCAGAAAGCTTTATAACACAAAATCTATAACATAAGAGGAAAAAATTAAATGTATTAAATTTCGATTATTTGTCGATTATAATGCCTTCGATGGCCCGATACAGGAGAAACTCTACGAAGCAATGTCTGAGCTTGGTATTCCTGCAAAACTCATACGTCTTTGCAGGATGACCTTGACGAACACCAAATCCGCAGTGAAAGTCGGTAAGGATCTTCACCGAACAAGGCGAGACCCTAGCGATCTCTTTAACATCTTGATAGAGATTGTTATGAGAAAAGCTGCAGTCAACACGAATAAAACCATCAGCAGCAAAAGTCACATGCTGCCCACGTATGCTGGTGATATACATAGATATCATTGGGCGCACAGTTAGAGAAGTTACTGCGGTGTTTTCGAGAATTGAGAAAGAGTCAGCAAAAGTGGGTCCAGCAGTAAATGAGGACAAGACAAAAGTAATGGTTTCAACGAGGAGGGCCTCCACGCGATTAGGCCAAAGCGTGAACGTTGATAACCGTTATAATTTCGAGGTGGTGGACGAATTTACATATAGACCTCGGATCTGCCGTAAACAAAAACAACCACGTCAGCCTTGAGATCAAGCGGAGAATTGTGCTTGCGAATAGATGTTATGTTGGGCTAAGCAAGCACTTTAGAGATAAAGCCCTCTCTCGAGTAACAACTGTCCAACTATACCAGACTCTCCTACAACCTGTCTTGCTTTATGGCGCAGAATCTTATCGTCTTATTGCAAGCAGACGAAACATCGGTAGGAGTCTTCGAGAGGAAAATACTCCGAAAAATGTATGGCCTTTAGTGCACAACGGCGAGTATCGGCGATGCATGAACCATGAGCTATATCCCGACATTGGTATAGTTAAGCGGATCAGCAGCAATCAACTATTACCTAAAAAACAAGTTCAGAGTTTAAATTATGGTTGATCGTTGGTCAAAGATGATTTTCCACTCAAAAGTTAGGCTTTAGAGACCAGTTTTTTTTTAATTGTATATTCATTTGATTTTGGCGTAGAATACGTCTTACCTTACGGTATAGGGAGTCATGTCAGATTGTTATTGTTGTAATCTTTATTTCATTGATTATGAGGAAACGGCGAGATAACTTTTTTTAAAAATTTTTTTGTAGGTAAATGAAGATGTTATCTTTCGTTTGATATACATTTCATATTGGTTGATATCTTCCTAATATTTAAATTTCTCAAATGAAAATTGTTTAAACACATACACTCAAACATATGTGTGGTGTTTGGTTGAGTGTTTGAGTTTGTAGCGTGAACACAAACTATGCTACTGTTTCAGTATGGACACAAACCTTCGGCTGTTGTTTTGATTGATGAAATATTGAAATTTCGTATATTTACTTATGTATTTAAGTGAAACAAAATGTTATATGTGAATTTGAATTTAACATGGATATGTAATTATAAAAAATATATGAAAAAATTAATTCATACATTTTTATGTTAAATATAAGTGCTGCCAAGCAAGCAAAATAACAATGCTGCTTGATGCTGTTTGACAGCAGCTGACAGTTGACGTTTAGTAAATTAAAATAAAAACTACTAATTTATTTGGCGATATCTGCTTAGCAGAAATGTCAATTAATAACGAGGTCAAACTTGTAATTGGTACTGTGTATTTTCATCCAAATGTTTCTCAAGTAGACAAGGAAATGATTAATGAAATATTCCCCTTTAACTACGCAAATCAACAGAGATTTCCTCGTTGATACAGATGCCAGTATGCTTATTGGCGGTGATTTTAACACAGATATAACTTCAAATACCAGATTGGCGAAGTATATGAGCGATGCATTTAATTTGGATTATATTCGAAACGATGCTCCAACAACTATTGATAACACAACTATTGACTTAGTTTTTGCGAGAAATTTGAATGTTAATTTAAAAACATATTTATCCTATCATAAGCCCATATTATCAAAAGGAACTTTCAAATAATCAAATTGATTTGCGTCTGTTATTTATCGTTTATCCTTACTCTTTTAATTTAAAAACATATTTATCCTATTTTTCCTACCATAAGCTTATGTATATTATCAAAAGTAACTATCAAATAAATAAATTCATTTGCTTATGTTATTTATCATTTATTGTTATACATGTTTTCTGTCTTATCGGATGGCGTATTCTACGTTAAACTTAATGGCCGTGTCTCTGACACAGCCTGCTGGGACAGTCCGTGGCCGAAGGCCTCGGACAACTGTCTGCTGTTTTTTCCCCTCATATTTTGAATTGTTGGATTTTACTTAATATCGGTTTTTTGTGGACCCGCTTGATGTTCGGCAATTTTGCCTTAGAGCTTACAACGCAATTGCAAATATATTTGTTTTACAAAAAGGGTCTTGTACGATTGCAAATATTTTGCAAGATTTGTGCAGATCATGATCGCACTTTTGTCAGATATTAAGGCTGTTTTTTGATGTGTTAACATCTATACGCGCGCCTCTAGGGCAGTAAACTATAAATTTAATAGATACGCAAGTGTTAGGTTTGTAAGAGTAAATCATCGTTTGTTTGTTCGTTGCTTGGCAGTCGGTATTGAAAGTGATTATTTGGCGATTTTCATATAATTTTCCCACGCGATTTTCTCCGGAAATTCATAGGCGATTTTATTAATTTTTGGATTAAAAAGCTAGTGCGGGTTTCGACGAAGAGTTTAGGCCAAAAATTAAGGCGATCCGATATCGGCGAGCCGAGATTTAAGTGTTTTAATTTGGAGTATTAATTTGGAGTAATATTAAAAAAGTATTTTATGTTGATCTTCGGTAATATCGTACGAATATAACAATGTATGTATGTATGTACAAGTGTCTGTTGCTTTGCATTCTTTGACTTTTGTGGGAATAAAACAAAAAGTATTGAGCAAGACAATAATGACACATGTGCTTGCACTGGGTCTTTAAATAATTTTAAGTATTAATATTATTTAACTGTAACGTCATCATATGATTGAACGCTGTTTTTTATTTTCCAATGTAACATTTACGAATGTGTTCATAGAAATCGAACAGGTACCGTGTAGCAAAAAGGTGTTAACACATCGCCCGTGAGTTCGAACACTCATTGGATTTTTTTTTATTCTATTAAGCTATCGCCACTTACGGCTTTCCAAATAAAACGAACCACACTTAATACTTCGTAATGTGGCAACATTTGCTGTAATGGGTGAAAAAAATGCGATACGGCAACACGGTTGTACCAAATGCCAATAAATACATGGTAGCTGCAAATGATGTTGTAGTTGTAACCAGCAAGAACAGACATTTTAATTTCGTTAATTTGTTTCAGTTGTTAAACTCTAAACAAATATATACCAATAATACGAGAATACAAAAAAGTATGAAAACAAAATACATATGATTTTAACAAATGAAACGAAAAATGACAAGGAAAAATGTAATCACATGTTTAAAGGACTATACCTGATAGATAATTATACCATGATCAATACGTATAATATTTATCGCTCGTTGTTGTGAACAATTTAATTATCTATTTATCTAACGGTGCGTTTACACGGGACAGTTTGAGACAAGATAGTTGAGAATATGTATTAGTTGTCACAAAGAGAAAAATTGTTTGTGTGACGTACGCGCCCAGCCAGTTTTAAAGACAGTACAGTTTTAAGCAACCGCCGACAGTGTCGTTTCGTTAAATTTCGTGCTCTGATTTTTTGTCTCTTCGCTCTTTTGCCATTGTGTTTTGTCTTACTTCCCAAATTATAATGGAACTGATGTAGTCTACAAAATTAGACATGTATTCATGTATATATGTTTGTATTGTCAAACAATATTTCAATAAAAATTAACAAAATTTTCAAATACAAATATATTTCCACAATTTATAAAGTCGTTTGCGATGTTTTGCTTTTTTCTGAAATTACTACGAAACGTCACCGATATGGCCGATGGCTGAACTCGTAGAGGTTGACGCAGTAGGATTTGTTGTAATTGTGTGAACCAACAACAGGCATTTAGTTTTTGTTTCATGACTCTAACAAAAAAGTGCAACAACAAAATACATTGAATTTAACAGATGGAGTCATAAGAAAGCAAAATCAGTTGTTCTATTTACTAGTTCAGCCATGATCTGTCCGCTTATGTCAAATCTCTTGCCGAAGTTACTGTCATTGAAAAATCAGAGACAGTGGCGAGGCAAGTGAGAGAAGTGTAAGTGTGGTAGTTAAAATGTGTGAATGTATTTCTACTGTCGGAGCAACACTGTCCCGTGTTAACGCCAGGTAAGATACATTTTTGTTTCCATTTCTTGAAATTTAACATGTGGCAACATTGTCATTGCTCATGTCGCAATTGAAGTGGGACATTGAAATGCCACTTAAAATCGCTTAGCTGTTCCGTACAAATGAAGCTATAATTAACTTTAGCAGGGTAAAAAACACGCTTATTTTTACACCACCGCTTGCATAGATTGAAAGAAAGTATCAGCTATGTGGCAACGTCACCTGTTTAATAAGCAAACGCACAGAGAGCAAAATAAAGGTATGGGGTTTCACCATAGACGAATGTAGGTATAGATAAATTTATTCTCTCATATGACGTTTCATTTCACACTTTTCGTCGTAGGTTTGTGAAAATGAGAGAAATTAAATTTAAAATTAACTTACACCAGGTGGAGTTACAAAATATCCCCACTTAACTTTTTCATGTCGTTTTGGTGTAAAACTGACAAATTTAAGTGTATTTTGCACTTTTTTGTTGACTTTTATCGTTGGTATACATTTGAAATGTATTTAACATAACTAGTTTGCAACGTCACCTGTTTAATAAGCAAACGCACAGAGAGCAAAATAAAGGTATGGGGTTTCACCATAGACGAATGTAGGTATAGATAAATTTATTCTCTCATATGACGTTGCATTTCACACTTTTCGTCGTAGGTTTGTGAAAATGAGAGAAATTAAATTTAAAATTAACTTACACCAGGTGGAGTTACAAAATATCCCCACTTAACTTTTTCATGTCGTTTTGGTGTAAAACTGACAAATTTAAGTGTATTTTGCACTTTTTTGTTGACTTTTATCGTTGGTATACATTTGAAATGTATTTAACATAACTAGTTTGCCACAAAAACACGAAATTCGGTTGTGTTCCTCTGTTGGACGTTGTTTACAATTGCCTCTATCTGGTATTATTGAACCCATGTTTCCCACCATCCAATGTTTATTTTCAACCGTACCTATAACGTTTAATTTATGGAGAGAATAAAATTATCTATGATCTGACGTTTCATTTCACACTCTTCGTTGTAGGTTTATGGAAATGGGAGAAATTACATTTAAAATTAACTTACACCAGGTGGAGCTACAAAATATGTTCACTTAACTTTTTCATGTCGTTTTGGTGTAGAATTGAAAAATTTAAATGTATTTTGCACTTTTTTGTTGACTTTTATCGTTGGTATACATTTGTATTGTATTTAACACAACTATTGAACCCATGTTTTCCACCATCCAATGTTTACTTTCTACCGTACCTACGACGTTTACTTTTTTGAGAGAATAAAAGTATCTATGTATGTATTAATCTATGGTCTTTATATCAAAAAGGATGTACAAGTAGAGAAGAAAAAACCACCAAAATTTGACAACCCTAGTAGAAGAGACCCAAAAAAGTCGACACGATTCACTCAAGCTCATTTCTTTCGGTCGTCATAACTTGATTATTTCATACTTTGACATACATACTTTATGGAATTTTATTTAAATATGGTTGGAATTTCTATAGTTAGATACAATAACATTATCAGAAAACTGCTCGTGTATTGAAATATTCAACGAAGAGAGTAAGAGAGATAGCAGTATAGAGTAAATCTTAGTAGAGAAAAGATTTTGCTCATCTGACGTTTCCTTTCCCACTCTTCGTGATGCGGTCGGTGTGATAGAGAGATGTTTGACGAAAAGTGACATACACCACGTGGAATTACAATAACTTCTTGCTTTAATTTTTCATGTAATTTTAGTGAAAAACTGTGAAATTTAAATGTGTTTTAAACTTTTTTTTTTGACCGTTATTGTTAGCATACATTTGTGTTGTATTTAACACAATAATTTTAACACACAAAACGAAATGCCGCTGTTGTTATTTTTAACCATTGCCTCCCTCTATCTGGTATTAGTAAAGCAATTATTTTCAACATCAAACGTAAATATCACACCAGGCCAAATGTCATAATTGGTGGGAGAACTATTAGATCTACTATAAGTATTAATCTATGGATAGCAGAGAAACGACACGCTTGACCCGTTTTCTTTGTTGGCATTCCACTCCATGAGTAAATTTTCTTCTCTATACCATAGTTGCTTTATGTTTATATCAAGCCACCCTACAAGAACAGTGACAGTCATTTGACCGGTCAATTGACTGTCATTGTTGATGGGTATATCCATCAAAGTTTCTATCACATTCTTAAAGCCGAAATGAAAAAGTTGATGGAAACTTTTGTGTACGTGTGATTTTGTATCTCCCTCGAACTTATGAATTCGGTCGCCTATAAAACATATATCTGAGCTGCTCACTCTAGTGCTGTTCACTAATCAAAGATTATATGAGTATTAGTCACAGTTGATAGATATATCCATCACAGTTGACTAACACTAGGTCACAAATAACAAAATTTTCTCTGTTATTTGTTTCTAGCATACTTTTTCTCATTGATTTTGACCTACTAAACACGAAAATGAGTTTTAAAAATTTTTCTGTTGATTGGTTTTCGAGATACAAATTTTTGAACTTTTTTTTTTAAATTTTTGGAGGTACACTTACAATTTTGAGCATATCTTTCGTCTTCTTTGACGTATTTGATCCTACTACTACTCAAATTAAAGCAAATTGAGCCGTCTACAACTCATTCTCAGAAAATTTTAAATCGGGTGAGTAGTTTTGATGTTGGCGGCTTAAAAAGGTTAAAAAACTGCGTTTTTTTAGTAAAAATGTGGCAGAAAAATTCATATAAAAATTCATATAAAATATAAAACGCGATGCTAACAGCGATTTTGGTTTTTTTACGTACAGCTGGCATTTTTCCAAAGAAAATAAGCACTTACTTAACAAAATCTGACAACAAATGGCGGACTTATAATTTTTTTGGTAAAACACCGAAATTCCGCTATTTCACGATATTTTGATTTTCATTATTTGCACAGCTAACCTACTAGGAGGGATCGAAAAAGCAAGTTTTTTTATAATCCTTTTGGAATAGAACGGAACAGTTGCTACTATACATAAGTTACTTCTGTTCAAAATTTCACCACCCTGGGTTAATGTCTTCTGTTTTGGCAAGGGACGTGAAATTTCAAAAATTTAGTGAAATCAGCAATTTTTTTTTTTGGAAATTTTTTTCAAATGTCACAGCACTTTTTTGATAAAATTTTTAAATTAATATTAATAACACAAATATTTCATAATTGTAAAAAACCTATTTACAATACCGTAGGGACGTTTCGTCGATGTTTTTAAGAAAATGGTATAATGAAAATGCAGAACATAGAAACACAGGTACATTTTACGATACGA
Source organism: Phaonia tiefii (assembly GCA_963931995.1). Lineage (NCBI taxonomy): Eukaryota > Metazoa > Arthropoda > Insecta > Diptera > Muscidae > Phaonia > Phaonia tiefii. The sequence goes on along the minus strand of OZ008368.1, from coordinate 179,688,269 downwards.
ATTTTGGCAAACCCACTTTACATGTACAAAATTGTTTGGAAAAAACGTTTACGTAATTTTTATGATTCTCAGAATTAAAAAAAATAAGTAATACACAAATAGTTATTTAATTTTTATGATTGTGGTTGCAGAGTAATATACGCTTCTGAATGTGCGTGGACGCTCTTCGTGTTCCTTTATGACTGCTACTCCGTTCACAGTCAATTAAAGGGAATTACACTTTTTTATTGATGTGTGTTTTCCCGATGGCTACCTGTATCGGATTTTTTTACAGAAATTCCCCCCACATTTGTGAGTGGTCATTATTTGGAAACTTTTCCACAATTTGAAACGCACACTTGCTGAATCAGGTATATAGCCAGGTATAGTATTTATAGGTGTTCATTTATCGTTTTTTGTCATTCAACAAGTGTCTACGAACGCGAGTAGTACGAGTAAAAAGTGAAACAAATTGAATTTAAGTGCATATAATACCTACCCAACAAGTAAGACAATGAGTAAAAGACTACGTGTGTTCGAGTGTTTGAACAATCCAGACAATTTCTGCAATGTTTGTGGCGAGTTTATAAAGAATAATCACGCACACATTTACTCCAGCAGTGCAATTGCACTATTTGAATTATTTTGGTATTTCACCAAATATCACAGAATCATGGACACCTAAGTCGCTATGTGATCTTTGCTATATAATCCTAACCAACTGGGCAGCTGGCGGAAGGTAAGAATTTTTATTTAAACACATTAAGCAAAGCAAATATAGTAATTTATTTTAATTTTAGGCGCCATATGAAATTCGATACACCAATGATGTGGAAAAAGCCGCTATGCCATTCCCCAGACTGTTATTTTTGCCTAACCACAAACAGTGGGGTAGGGAGATTTTTAAAATGGAACTACGCTCAAGTGGGATCGTTTGCACTTCCAGTACCACATTCGAATGATGTACCATATCCAGTGTGCCCTGGTGCATCTCTTCAAAAAGCAGAATCGTCAGATCAAGAGTCCGAGTCAAGTGCAAGCGAATTTGGGGCGTGCAGAAAGCGAAAATTACTGTCACAGGCCGAACTAAACGATTGGGTGCGCGATTTTGGTCTCACTAAGGAGAAATCCGAACTTTTTGCGTCTCGGATGGTACAGTGTGGATTTGCGGATTCAGAAGTGAAAGTAACAGCGTACAGGAAGCGTCACCAGCAGTATGCAAAATTTTATACAAAGAAAGACCAAATATGTTTTTGCAGCGACATTTCCGGCTTGTTCCAAGAGCTTCACCAAATTCACAACCCCAATGAATGGAGGTTGTTTATTGACAGCAACAAAGAGAGCTTGAAGGCAGTTCTCTTACATAATGGGAATGAAAAGCCATCTCTTCCTATTGCTCATGCGGTTCATTCAAAGGAGAACTATGAAACTATGAACATTTTGCTGAAATGCATAGAGTATAGCAAATATAATTGGAAAATATGCGCCGACCTCAAAGTTGTGGCCATTCTGTGTGGACTCCAAGGAGGCTATACGCGACATTGCTGTTTTCTGTGCCTGAATTGCGCTGATGATCAGCATTATATTCAAAAAAAATGGCCGGAACGAACGAAACCTGATAAAAAATTTTGCCAAAAAATTGGACAAAGAAGGTGAAGCTTTTGCCTATTTACGGTCAATTTCCCTTACCTTTCGCTGGCAAAAATTAAAGAAGGAGTCTTCGCAGGACCCGATATAAAAAAAATGTTGAAAGATGAAACATTCCCGAAGCTGTTATCACCCATCGAAGCCGCAGCATGGAATTCCTTCAGGCTTGTTGTGGAAAACTTTTTAGGAAACAACAAAAGCCATAATTATAAGGACATAGTTGAGGATCTGGTAAAGAACTATGAAGCAATGGGTAGGTTTTTTTTGAAACAAATGTTAATTTAAATAGCGTTTTAATTCTCGTTTTTTTTTCATTTTTGGGTAGGAGTGCACATGTCACTTAAAATACACTTTCTGCATTCTCATTTGGATTTTTTCCCTGAGAATTTAGGAGACGTGAGCGACGAACACGGCGAGCGCTTTCATCAGGAATTGAAGGCTATGGAACGACGCTATCAGGGCATCTATGACACGGCTATGATGGGTGACTACATTTGGACCCTAATACGTGAGACCAATTGCAGCGAATACAAAAAACAAAGAAGAAGTCAGCTGTTTTTCCACATGGCATAAAATGTACAGTTATATCTTTGTTTCTACTCATTTTTTATGGGCGTTGATTTGGTTAATTTCGTTAGTTTAGCTAACCTGGCACATCCATTTCTAATTGTGCCATACATTGAGTATGTAGTGCTCTAAATAAATTAAAAAATAATATACTAAGACTAATTTGTTTATTTTAAATTAAGTTCAAATGTATTTATTCGTTTGCGTTGGGTAGGTAAGCTGTGCAAATAATGAAAATCAAAATATCGTGAAATAGCGGAATTTCGGTGTTTTACCAAAAAAATTATAAGTCCGCCATTTGTTGTCAGATTTTGTTAAGTAAGTGCTTATTTTCTTTGGAAAAATGCCAGCTATACGTAAAAAAACCAAAATCGCTGTTAGCATCGCGTTTTATATTTTATATGAATTTTTATATGAATTTTTCTGCCACATTTTTACTAAAAAACGCAGTTTTTTAACCTTTTTAAGCCGCCAACATCAAAACTACTCACCCGATTTGAAAATTTTCTGAGAATGAGTTGTAGACGGCTCAATTTGCTTTAATTTGAGTAGTAGTAGGATCAAATACGTCAAAGAAGACGAAAGATATGCTCAAAATTGTAAGTGTACCTCCAAAAATTTAAAAAAAAAAGTTCAAAAGTTTGTATCTCGAAAACCTATCAACAGAAAAATTTTTCGTTCAGTAGGTCAAAATCAATGAGAAAAACTATGCTAGAACCAAATAACAAAACGACTGTTGGCTAGTGTAATCATACTTGATAGATATACCCATCACAGTTGACTAATCAAATTTGATGGATATATCAGTCAAAGGTGATGGGTATACCTTTTATAACAAAAGACGATGTTATTAATGATTTTATGGTATATTTTTATTATTTTTATATATGTATTTATATAATAAATGAATGAAGTACAAACAATGAAAGAATGAGAATGAATGAATAATTATAATTGATTCAAAATTAATAAAGCAGTAACTGGCCAAAATAAAATACTTATTTACAATTTGTTTTTAATAAATCTTCTGCTTCATCCTATGGTGGCTTCGTTCAATTGTCTTTTCGCACATCTAAAATTTGAAAAGGAGATATATAAATATATTAATAATAATAAGTATATATGAATGTATATAAATTAATAATTATTTAATCATTTATAGACAAATATATGTACATACCACGCAGTCTTCTTGAACCACATAAGCTTCCCTATCGCATACTTTTCCCACCTCTCATCCCAATTGTATATATCAAGCAGGTTATCCGTGAACATTGGGGGCAGACACCGGTGACATCCTCTGACGCCTCTTTCAGTATATTTTCTGTGAAGAAGTATGTATAAATATCAAAATATCGAACCCTATATTTTAGTTTGTTGATAATGCTTGAGCAAAATCTGGGGTTCCCAAACAGCATCGAAATGGTGAAGAAAGTGAAATACGTCTCTGATAAACTAGTACAAAATACTAAAAAATACAACTCTGAGAAAAAAATACTCTAAAATACAACTGAAATGTCAAAAATATTCATTGCAAAAGGTAAAAAAACGTGTGCCGAAGTACACCGAAGAAGGGTCCGTAGATAGGATTATCGGTTCCTGATTCTAACACTTTTATGGATGGGTGTGTGTTTTAACTTAGGAGGGGTTTTTGACTAAAATAAATGTGTTACTTAAGGTGTTTTCTTTTTGTTGTCAAAAACTTTTTTACAAGATATTGGCCTTTTTCGGTGAGTTACTCTGCTAAAAACTGGGAGTTTGGCGAAGCACGCTTGGTTTTGGTTGGTCGCTGTTGATTAAAATCACAGAACTCACCAATTGCCACATTTTTTTTCTGGATTCAGTGATGGGAAATATGCAGCTTGCTGCACAAACAATTCCTTCTGCATATTAGTCATATTTCCCACAATCATTCTACGCCTATTATTATTTTGCGTCTGTCTACAATCAAATAAGCTCAGGGCTTTAACTGCATCATTTCTTAAAATGATACTTTTCCCAACAATTTCAACAATTTCCATTTCGCTTGAATTACATACAATGAAAATTCTAAAGTTTACACTTTTTGTTTGTAAACAACAATCTGTCAAATGAAGTGAAATCAGTCAGTGTGGACGGGTTGACCGGTTTTGAAATCATTTAGCTCGAAATCATCCGGTGGAGAAGCCTTATTAGTTTCCATCATTCATTTCTTGTAGGGCATGGTAGAATGAGAAGGTAAACTCAGTAGACAGCTGATTTAAATTTTTTCTTGTTTAGTTGACCGCTTGTGTCAGATTCAAAGGTTTTGTTTTTGTACTTTTCTGTTTACATTTATTTGCTGGTATACGTATGTGTTGACTTTGACATGAGGAGAGCCTAAACAAAAACAAAATGTCTGTTGTTGTTGTATCTACTGCGACTACTTGGTATTTTTACTATGGTAATTAAAAACTGGTTTTTGACGATGTTATAGCAGCTTCACAGATTAAATAAACATCGGTAATATTACCCAGTTTGTGTTTGGTGATTTTTTTTTATATGAAGACAATAAAAGGTGGCATTATTGCCTAAATAAAAAGTGTAAAACACATTACCAACAGCAATGCTGAATTTACATTCTAATGTTGGCAAATACCCTGCTTCTTATTTGTATGTCAAGAATTGCGGCGAGGCAGCAGCATACTGACAAGACACCGTGCGCTAAAGCGAGACGAATATAAAGCTATAAGAGTTTGTATTACTACTGCGTCGCTATGTATGTACATCATTAATTTGTGAAAGGAAAAACAAAAAAGGAAGTTTGCCAAAGTTACTCAGCGTCCATTTTATTAAATTTTTCAAAAAATAGTGCAAATTTTCAATTTCATAAAGAATTGTCAGTAAAAATTTAATTTCAAGTGTTTTTAATAGCCAACACATTTGCATTGGCCAAGATTCTATTGTCAAATTTGTGTAATTAGAAAAGTGTATGGCCTTGGTTGTCTCTATACTACATATATTTTTGGAGCCTGGGCTTTCTTTATTATAATATTATCGTTTGTTTAAATGTTATTGTAGGAAAAAATCTGGTTATTCAATAAATGGTTCTACATTAAAATACAACAAAATTTGTTTTTGTAAATATGGAAAATATGGGCTAAACATTTGGTAAGAATGCACATTTTAATTGAATATAATTCACCTACACTAAATTCTGTAAATTGCCATTTATTCTTTGGTTAAATATACAAACAAAATACACTATTAGGGTGTTCACGAAAGACTGCTTATCAGCTTATCAGCTCATGTGCTTATCTCGCCAACAACAAAATGCATTGAAATAAAATAAGCAACTTTGAGCAACCTGTGCCTTTGGCAAAAGCTTATCAGCTTATCAGCTTATTTTTAGTGTTGGAAAATACCACAAATTTAACTTGCTGACAACACTAAAAACACGAAGTTTTAGCAAATGGCATCTCAAATTTTATATTTAAGTATTGGTAGCACTGGTATTTACATCTGTTTTTTGTTTATTAAAAAAAAAACAATCAAAATGAGCGCAGTCGGGGGGTCGGGGGAACCTATGTGTACAAACGCAAAACCATAAATATTTGCATCGTATACATTTCTGACTACTTAACTTTAATGAATTCAATTTCCAAAGTACTCATATTGACTCTGAAGTCCATAATTTGTTGTTTAATGCTCTGCTTAGGCATTTTACAAACAATTTCAATTGTACATTGATGGTTTTGATTTCATTTATCGAACAGCTGATTGAAAAAAATAAGCAGATAACCAACATGGAAGGGTGTTCACGTAGCCCAGAGCTTATTTTTCATCTTTTCAGCACATAAGCTGATAAGCAGCCCTGCGTGAACAACCTATATGGTTTAGACGACCAGAAGATGTGCGCAACTTGGCAACCCTGGTAAAAGAGAACCAAAAAGTGCTAGGAGCTCACTCAAACGCATTTCTCTCTCGCGTTATATCTAGCTTATTTCATACTTTTTGCATAGTTTATGTAATTTTACTTCAACATGGTTGGAATTTGTATAGTTATATACAATAACACTATCAAAAAGCTGCTCGTGTATTGAAATATTCAATGACGAGAATTTTGTCCATACAAAAAAGGGATGAACAAAATTAGCTCTATTTCAATATATCAGCAGTTTTTGAGAATGGCAATGTTAATAATACTTCAAATTACCACAAACTTTTACACACTCGAATATTTTCAGTTGAAATTTCTAGCAAAGTTTCCCCTGTATATTAAATATGGTGTCTCTACAAAAACAAATGCATTTGACTATATTTTTGAATTACTGTTTTTTAATAATGTCTTAAATATTAATTGAGTTATGACTTTTGGAATGTAATAATAATAGTTTTGCAACTCATTGTTTATTTGCATATTCCATTTGTAATTTTAATATTGTAAAGAAGAATTTCAATGAGTAAACAAAATAAATGTTTGTAAACAAGTTGGTGTCAAACTGAAGCGAAATCTACTCGAATGTCAAAATATATATACCAGAATACTTTAGATTTCGAAGGCGATTCTAAAATCTTTGGAGCTGAAATGCGAAATAGATGAACATGCTATTAGGGCAATGAAATCCCGAAATCGCGGTGGCTTAATGCCTGTGCACATGTAGTTTGATATTTGTCAAATGGGCTATCTCCACCGGACGCTAACGAGGAATATTCGTCGTTAAGCACTAACGACGTTATGTATTCGTCGTTAGTCCATACTAAAAACTGGCCTTAATTATTCGTCGTTAAGCACTAATCACGAATAATTAGAGGAAAAATGCAAATACAACTCTGAAATATTCCACTTAAATCGTAGTATACCAGTATAACAGTAGTAAAACACAGCAAGCTGTCAAAAATGTAAACAAAAACAAACGTGTACGTCTTTAATGTTTTTGTGATGTCAGTAAAAGCAGTAGTGCAAAAATTAACATTTTATTCGGAAATTTCTCGCTTTCAGCCCGATATTTTTACGTGGTGTGCTTTTTGGTTTTAGAGTTCAGCCCCTTCAGAAATCTATAGTCATTTTATGGATATATAGATATGCACGGTGCGAGATGAAATTCACCAATTGTAAATATGTAGCTTGCAGGCATCTCATAACATCCTGAATACATTTTATGTTTTGTGTATGCTTTTTATTATATTTGATTATTTTTATCACTCCTCTTCTAATTGAAATATTTTGCATAAAAACTTGGAAATTTTCCATTTTTTCACATAAATTGTTTGATATTTTGTATACAGTTTACTTTTTTTGTTTGTAAACAACGATCTGTCAACCTTAATTACGAAAGCTCGGTGGAGACGGATAAAATTAGCTTAATTATTTTTCGTCGTTAGCGTCCGGTGGAGATAGCCTAAAAGACAGTGCACATTGATGACACAACAAAGACGGCCAAGAAGTAGAAGACCAGAAGATGTGCGCAATTTGCAACCCTTGTAAAAGAGAAGCCCAACGCATTTCTTTCTCGCGTCATATCTTGATTATTTCATACTTTTTGGATAGTTTATGTAACTTTACTTCAATATGATTGGAATTTGTTTAGTTATATACAATAACATTAATGGCCAGATTTTCGGTCAGTGGTGATCTTCGTTTCTTAGTTAAATTCTGGTTAAACATAGAATTGTGTTTTTCAGTCATTGTTGAACTATGATTTAACCCTCAATGTTGGTTGTTTAACTTTTAAGGTGGGTACTATGCTGACTTTCCACGGTGAAAATCCATATAAAAAAAATGGTCGTGAAATTCAAGCTAAATTTTTCCACCACACAGTACTATGTTCTTTTCACGGGGAAAAGTTGTTGTTTTTTACAACACTGGTTTGCAAGCAGATTTCTTAGAAGAAAAATGACAGCGGCAACTGTTTGAAACAGAAATAAGTAATATTTATAACATTCGCCTGTTTAAAAAACATACCAACTTATAATTGGAAATTGGATCTTCCAAAAACTGTATTTGTTTCAGAGAAAATTATCTGCGAAGGTTTTGCTAAGATTATCGATGATATATTCGATGGGGTTTTATATGCTGATATTTATATATTTTAATAGGAATCGCTTATCCGCATCATTATCGTCGTCAAACTATGGTCAATCAACACAACTGCTGTAGCAACAACAATTATTGGCTTTGCCTCAATCCCAGAAGGATGTCAAATACTACAATAAAGCCACAAGAGCAGATGCCGCCATCGCTGCCTTCCATGCATCACCACCATCATCATCGGCAACAAGCTGCCTTAAAACCATCACCATAGCATAAGCAGCAAATGCATGCACTTAAAAATAGCTTTCATGTGTAAATATAATAATGGCGAATAAATTCTACAAAAGTATTCGTTAAGTTGTGTCATACCCAGCTGGAAAAAATACTCTATTGGAGTCCCACATACACATCTGATAGGTGGTACTTGGGGCATATCTATATCTTCCAGAGTCCGATCTTCCAAATGATCGGAGGGAAGAAGAAATATAAATTTTAGCGTTATCCTTTTTTGACGGCCTTGTGGATAAGGACTCTGAAATATGCCAAAAGTACCACCTATCAGATGTGTATGTGGGACTCCAATAGAGTCCATTTATACCAATGTTTTCTTCCAAATGATCGGAGGGAAGAAGAAATGTAAATTTTAGCGTTATCCCTTTTTGACCATATTTGACGGCCTTGTGGAGGACTCTCGAATATATCCATCAGGGCACATGCCAAATATTAATACTGGACTCAGATATATTTTGTTGTTAGTGGTTGTTTTATCTTAAGTGATGGAGGGACGCAGAAAATAGTGCTGACTGTTCGCCCACAATAGTCACATTTATGTTAGTAAATACTAATAATCAAATACAAATCGCATTTTATTAAAAATATATTTTTGTTGTTAATATTTAATTATTTTGTGAACAGATTGTTGCTACAATGGTGAATGTTGAACGTTGTGAAAAATTAGTTACGTTCCACATACATATCACCGACATGTTCCACAAAATTATATGGAAAGAATACTGTGGATAACTTCACACACATGTAGACTAAGCATCGCCAGTCCCTCTGCAACGTTGGTATTGCGCCATTAACACAATGTGTGATTTTCACACTATTTAAATTGTTTTTCTTTAGTAGGGACGTCTTCCTCCGAGCTGTCTAAATCGGGGCTCGTTGTTTGTGCTGAGTAAGTCAGCAGCTGCCGTCCTTTCGTTTCCGTCTGTTGGTTAATCTGCAACAATGGTAGACATCTGCAGCATTGGTGGCAATTCCAACCAGATCGGGAATCTGTAGAAGTACAAGGGGGTTTCAGCGAAAGTACAGTAGACTGTTTATGAGTGTGCTTACCTGGAAAGTTGGGCAAACCAACACAGTTGGCAAGATACTGAGCACCACAGGTGGAACACAAGTACAAACCTTGGTGGAGCACGTAAACAAACAAATGTCAAAATGTCTAACAAAAAAAAAATATTGTGTCGGTTTATGTGTTGAAAAGCGGCAAAAAAAACACGTCGTTTCTGTGTTGGAAACAGTCAAAAACACGTAGTCAACTTTCTTTTCGGCTTCACAACACTAGTAGTGTTTTCACGAGGAAAAAATGGTTGGGCTTATTTTTCCTCGTGAAAAAACATAGTACCCACCTTTAGTCAGAACCGTATGATTTTGACATTCAAATTACTGACTGTCAAAATGCGAAATGTTAGATTGTATAAAATATATGCTTTTGTTTTGCGTATTTGTACACATACGTTGAGTGTAGATCGTTAAATGATTGCGCCTATATAGTTTTTTACACATATTTGTTAAAATAACTTCGATTTTATGCATCTATTTCTTATTTTACATAATTCCATTTTGTTTGTTCCTCTTTGTTGTTTTGGTATTTATCCCAAACCAGGCGATTTTTCCAATAAGAATACAAGGGGTGCCATAATCGTTAACAATATATGTGATTCACTAACTCAGATTTAACCATGGTAAACATTTTTTTATTTCTCTATAGTCAAATTGATATTACGTGGCAACTCTGGCAAGCTATATGTCAAAATAGCAGAAAATAACAAAGAAGAATAAAGAAAAACTAAACAAAATCCTTGTAATTTGTAAATCCTAAATAGTTTTGTGCAAAGTAAGTAAAACATTTTAAATTATTAATATTTTATTAATTTAGTAAACTCTTGTAGATCTTAAAATAGAATGGATAGTATTTCTGGAAGCCGCGCGCCTGCCGAGCAGATTAGTCAAATGGTTGACTTTATGATAAATAACCCGGAACTTGCTGGCGGTAAATTTAAAAATTGAAATCTGTCAGCTAATTTTGACAGCTTAACGACGGAATTGCTAATGCGACTACCTAATAGATAATTCTACCATGTGTCGTACCTTCTTACAACAGTTGTACGAATTTTGTTGTTGGCTTCCATATAAAACTAACTTACGACAAGTACAACATCGAAGGTATGTTTACTGATTATCGTACTTTACTAGTGCTGTTCTTCTTGTACCGTGTTTGTTATTACCGAATACATTTGATAAGTAACATAACTACTATTTATGACTTATTTAGTGATATTTAGGGAGTTCACATGCTGTACTATTGTGTTGTATTTATCGTATATGCTAAAATAATACAACAGTTGTAAATATGTTGTTGGTATTCTTCATGTAAATATATTTTACGACTATACAACCTGAGCATGTCTGTTTTTCCAGTGTACTATGTTGTATGTTCAGTGTCAGCTGTTTTTATTTTACTATTTAATCAGATATATTGTTGAGTTTTGAAGAAATTTTGCATTTTTCTACAACATTAACAAATTGGACAAATGGAAGGAGAAGAAACTACTTCGGTAAGTTTTTGTGCACAAACTTTTCACACAAAACCGTAAAAATTTTATCTTTTTCGCTTCTTGTGGGAATTTTTTAATTTTTTTTAATAATTTTCTTTTGTTGCTTGACGTTTATTTGACGTTTTTATGACTTATGATTTAGCACATACAACATGCTGCCGACATGCAGAAGTCATATGTACTAATTTGTCAAATATGACTTTACGGCTTATGACTTTAGGAGACCATGTGAATTCCCTAATTGTTATGTTACGTTATTGATGTTATTATTTTATCATTTTCGTTTAGTTTCGTCATTTTAGTTTCAAAAAATATTTTTCTTCAATCAGTTGTTTGTGCAATCAGCTGGATACATACGACATACAACAAAAATGCAATAATGGTTGTTCACAACTATCGTACTTAGGCACGACAATCCAGTACAACATTACGACATTACGAGAGCTTGTGAAAACCCTGTATGTATTTATTATAGTACCATGCAATAGAAATTTGGTTTTTTTTGCATAGGCTTTCTGTCATATTCTGCACAAATGTATACCAATGATAAGGGTAAACAATAATGCACACCAACAAAATAATAATAAATAATTTGTCATTTGCATTTGTCCTGTGCAACGGCTGAAATAAAGTTAATTCAGCTGTTCTTGTAACACAACTTCTAGTAGCTTAATCATGAATTCGGTTCTCGGCTAATATTCGGCCAAAATTTGGTCAGGAACCGAACGTAGTTTTTTTATTCGAGACCGAATCCGAGTACTCGTTGGTATTCTAATATTTACACATCCGTGAATTTGTTTACATTTTCTCTAACACGGATTTATTTAAAAACTCTAACAAAACTATTTCCTAACATAATTATAGTGAATATAAGTCATGCCTGTGTAAGTACTAACGTACTCCCATCATGATATTGAATTAAATATGTGGCGGCGCCATAACGCCGCTAAAGTCGCACACTTCAACTGTCATCTAACATAAGATGGCCGCGACCCGACATGCTCACCACACCCTCATTAATTACACCATGAGGAATTGTGAAATTCATGGTTGGCAGCCGTGTGCTATTTACATACACGAACGGCTAATTTCCAGACAACACATTAACAGAAGCACCACTAGTTACCAACACCGACGAAAAATTGCAATTTTGGAGGCGTCATCGTGTCACGCCATTTTTAAATCAAACCATTCGATAATATCTGCAAACCCGGCAACATCGTGCCAGCTAACTAGGAAGTTTTTGTGATTAGCCAGTACGCAGCCCAAGGGAGCAACAAAATAAAAAAAGGAAACCACACTGGAATCGAGACCGTCCGCACTTTGGTGAGTATGCAGTTTAGGTATTGACGGTGTCTGATAACCTTCGTTTTCCTGCCAACAGCTCATTATTCTGTGTGTGTATAGCCGCCTGTGACGGTACCATCGTCCGACGCAGCCCTCGGACAAGCAAACGGCACCACTTCGTGCCTGGGTGGTATTAGACCCCCGTATTTGCGGGACTCAAGCCGAGAGCCCCCCTAGGTTTGCTTCCACTCTCGAAGGCAGGCATTTTGGCCTGTACCTCGCCATCACAGCCGGTAGTGGAGCACCAGCGGGCGCTCAACGCCCTGGCCGCCGAGCAGGCGCTATATTATAAGCAATATTGTTTGCGCCAGCCAAAACCGCGCCATCTCATCCGCGGTCTACCATCTGCGCCATTAAATCTGCGCCATATTATTTGCGCCATTCAAACCGCGCCACATCCTTCAGCGCCATTTCATCTGCGCCATTAAATCTGCGCCATATTATTTGCGCCATTCAAACCGCGCCACATCCTTAAGCGCCATTTCATCTGCGCCATTAAATCTGCGCCATTAAATCTGCGCCATATTATTTGCGCCATTCAAACCGCGCCATCTCATCCGCGCCATATTTTTTGTGTCAGAAGGGCAGTGCCCAAAAGTGTGTTACTCCGCAGCAGACTCCGTGCTTCGCCCTTGTCGGGTGTCGATACGGTGCCAGCAGTGTGCTTGTTTTGCTGCTTCGTATCCAGCGACAGGGACAAATTGCAAAATCCGTGTCCGTTCTGTCCACCCGGAGAAGTTCAACAAGACAGGGGCACCAAAAGCAATAATCCAGGGCCCGTTCTGTCCGTCCGTTCGCAGCAGTTTTCACCACCAGCCACAGCCAGTTTTCACCACCAGCCACAGCCAGTTTCCTTCACCAGCCCCAGCATCTGTAAACTAATTCTTCCTTCACTTCATACTCCGTCCCACATTCAATCCCTGCAGAGTAAAGGTAAGTCCGTGCATTTTATTCCCTTCTACGGACAGCCCGGACCGTCCACCTAAGTATGGACGTTAAACCCTTAGGTAGAGTAGGGTAAATTAGTAACTAAAAAGTGTAGTGAATAAGAAAATGTACGAAATAAAAACTTTGCAAATTTAGACTCATAAAGCAGTCGAAATGCAATAAAACTGCAAAAGAACAAAGAAAAAAAAACGAAAGGATTACGGAAATTTTGAAAATAAAAGAAAAAAAGAAAAAGTAAAACTAAAAGAAAATTTTTGAAAAGTAAAACTGGTCGAACAGTAATTAAGAAATAAAAAAGAAATTTTGAAAAATAAAAGTAATAAAAGAAACAAAATGAAAATCTTGATAACATAAACTGGTCGAACAGTAATGAAGAAATATAAAAGAAATTTTGAGAAAAATAAGAAACGAAAATGAAAATCTTGAAAATATAAAACTGGTCGAACCGTCGTTAAGAAATAAGAATTTGAAAAATAAGAAAAACTAAGGAGAAAAGGAAACCTAGAGCAACAGAAATAAATAAACCAATATAATAATTTTTTAAAAGAAAGATGAAATAATGAAGTAGTAGGAAATAGGCAAGGTTAAAATCGTGAAGTATCATAATATTAAGAATTTAGAATAAGACAATTGTAAAAAGAGCGGCTGTCTTAGGCTGTTGGGGACCCGCATACTCCCTAGTGGCCAGGTTTGGCGTTCAGGTCTACCATATTTAACGGACAGAATGACCTGTGGACCTTGACTGCGACTATATATCTTTATATTTTTCTTTTTTAATTTACTTTGTGTTTTTATCTATATATTTACACCCATGCGAATTGCCTCTGGGTATATAATTTCGTGCGCGATAAACTAGGTCGGCCTAGTAGTGTTCGTTTTTTTTATAGACCATCGGGGTCTAAAAAGTTAGGCATCGCGGCATCAGTGCTCGGGCACCATAGTCGTTACGGTTTCAACCTTCGGGAATTTTCGCGTTCGGTGAAATCCGGGACAGTGTCACTAGGGCATATGCCAGTATTAGTTGAGATACCCATTTGGTTTTAAGGTGTCGCTCTACCTTATGTTTAGATTAATTTTGCATGTGTTTATTTATTTAATCATCATTGTTAAAGTAAATTGTTAGCATTTTAAGAAAAAATTTAATATAATATGATTAAGTCATTTAGCCTTTTGGGGTTTATTGTTTTGCTTCGTGGAGTTTTTGTAACCACTGAGGGAGCGCTTTGCCCTTGTGGCACCCATTTGCTTTCAACTTTTGTATTGAGTTAGTTTTAATTTAGATTATAATTATGAATAAATTGTTATTGAAATTGGATTTCTTGTGCGTTTTCGATATGGCTAATTAAGCCAAATGTTATGGTAAGGTAGAGGGTATGTTAGGGTAATTGGTGAGTGACACATTTTATTTTTGGGACACTGCAGACGCAGCAGTGTCATGGGGAAGCCTGTAGGTGCTTCCAAAGGGAGGGTTCAAGCTGGCATCAACACCAGTCAGCTATAATTACGCGTCCCTTAAAACTTCTCTAGAACAGAACTATCTGTTCGCTTTTCGGTTTGTTCGTTTTGTTTGTCGCTGCTAACGATTATTATCTTTGGGCTCCTTTTATTTAATTTTATGTCGCGAGAATGTTTGAGTAAGCCTCAGTATGTATTTATTGTTCTGTGGCAGACTGTTGATGTGCTTAGGAAGTGGAAAGTTCCCCCCGTCCGGCGAGTTACCAGCCCGGCTTAAACGCATGGCATACTGAGCGCCCCACTAGTCCAGCACCTAAACTCTTTGATCAACTTAGTCTAATTGCAGTCTGTGCCCATATGACATAATGGCGCCCAACGTGGGGCCTCGAAGATTCACATCGTGAGTCGAAAGGTGTCATATCCACGTTGACGCCTACTGTCCCATATGACATAATGGCGCCCAACGTGGGGCCCGAAGATAACTTCGTTAGTCTTTATATTAGTTTAGGAAGTTTTTATTGTCCTTACGCTTCACGTAAGTCCCGTTTAAGGATTATTAAATCTTGAACGCGTTGCGACGGGATTGCCGCGGGGCAAGGAAACTTTCGTAGGATACTTTTGTCGAGTGTCTCGACTTGTGAAGTCTTGTTCCTGCGATGATGTCAGGAGCAATTGCTCCAAGTGGAGGACTGACTTAGGTTTTTGATGATCCTTTTTAGATTATTATTTTTATTTTTTTTTGCGTTTAAACCAATAGTGTAAAAGTTTTGCATAGTTATGCAGTCAGAACAAGCGTAAGTCCCGGTGAAGATCTTCTGGTCTAACCGCGTTGCGACGTTTGTTCGGCGCATGATTGGCAGGACTTTCGGTCGCACTAATGCTCGTTGGTCCGGTAGCGTCATTAGGCGACACGTAAGTCCCGGCGAAGATCCCAGGATCTAACCGCGTTGCGACGTTTGGCGTGATACGTGAACGACAAAATGTTAGCATTGTATTTTATTTTTTTTTTTAGTTTTATAATAGAGTAATAGTTTTTCGGTAGCTACTAGTCAGTAATGATTAAGCTGAATACGAAGAAAGTATTCAGGGGAGTCTGAAAGAGAGAGTCACGTAAGCGTGGTATTAGACTCATTATGTTTGCCCTCTTTTTGGCTTTCAGTGTGCCTCCAAATTTGCAAATTTAGTACTATTTATGTTTTGTTTTAGAGAAGTGTGCGTAACTTATATTGTGTCATCTGAAAAATTGTCTATACATACCCCTACTTACCATTCAATTACGAAAATTTTTGAGTCTAAATTCTGATTTGCGATACGAGTTTGGTTATCGTTTTGATCATAAAATTTTTGAGTTTAAATTTTAAATTTCGATACGAGTTTTGGTTATCGTGTATTTAAGATTCATTTTGTTTAGAATTTCCAGTTTTGATCCGACTTTCGGGTAATAATTTTGTTTGCGATTTCATTTTGATTTAAGCTTTTATTTGGAGTTTTTGGATTTTGAATTCCGATACGAGTTTGGGTATCGATTTCGTTTTTGAAATTTTGAGTTTAGATTTTGATTTGCGATACGAGTTTGGTTATCGTTTCGATCATAAATTTTTTTTTTTTGAGAGTAACTTTTAAATTTCGATACGAGTTTTGGTTATCGTTTGTTTAAGATTCATTTTGTTTTGAATTTTAAGTTTTGATCCGACTTTCGGATAATAATTTGGTTTACGATATCGTTTTGATTTAAGATTTTAATTTTCCATTCGCGATTTTAATCATCGGCTGTCGTTTTGGCCAGATTTTTTTTGTTTCCCAAATACCAGGTTGATGAAAGCTTGTGTTTGGCCTTTTGTTGGTTTTGATTGCTTTTTAATATATTGCTTTTGATATTTGGAAATTTTTATTTAAAATTAATCTAAATTCTAACTTTTCAGTGTAAAAATTTTTTTTGGTAGTTATTTTTATCTGGCTTCGAATTAATTTGCTCAGCCTTTTTAATAGCTGACTTTTAATCTTCGATTTTCAACTTTTCCTTTCGTTTTAATTTTTCTGGACGCTGGTCGTCAACACCGCGGAGCCAATTTTCTTGGTTTAAGAAGAAGCGGTATCAACACTTTTGTTTCAATTATTTGGTATCCTCAAAGGGGAAATAAACCAATCAAACTTTTCTTTGCGTTTGCTTTTGACGTCGTCGGTTGATAACGATGCCAGTTCGGCGTTCGCCACCTGGAGGAGGTGAAGGAGGGACCCATCAGACCCAAGATGCCTTCGCCGGTGAGGCGGAGACCAAGGCAGCGCCTGAGGTAGCTATCAACCCGACAGCGGCCGCGGCCGTGACGTCAGCTTTTTCCGCTTCCGCCCAAGTGGTGGGATCAAGTGGACACGGCTACCCAGTGGGAAGTCAACACCAAACGGGGATTTTGGGATCTCAGGATCATGCAGAAACTTTCGATTCCCCAGACTTCAGTGCACTAACTGCACTTAAAGCGCGAACAGGACGGCGACGCATGGGTGACGCCAGTCCTACTCGATTTGAAGCAGCACCCAGGCCAGGAGCAGAGGCTAGGGACCGGACAGGACCAGGAATCGACGAAGAGGCTCTGATTCGGAGAATTTTACCAGCTATACTAGCGGCGACTAGACAAGCGGCAGCCGTCGGCGGTGCTAATCACCTTACCGAAGCGGCAATGCCAACATTAACCGCCGCACCAGCAGGCTATCAACCTGCTAACTATAATGAGACATTACATCGGCAGTCAGAAGAGATAAGACGTCCATCTCAGCTGCCGAGTGTAATACCCACTCCGTTACCAGCACCTGAACCTCGGAGGCGGTCAGAAACAGAACAGCCTTCAATGTACGCGCGACCACAGGTTGTTTCCATGCAAGACTCGATGGCTCCGAATGGATTTAGGCAGGCTGTTAATGTCCAACCCGTGTCTGGAGGAAACTTTTGGCCCACACAGGGATCAACCCCACCACGAACTAGGCCACAGAGAGAGTTCCAGCGGAATACAGATGGTGCAGTACGTTTTGAGCAGTATGCCCCAAGGAGACAAGATTTGACCAAATGGGGTTTGAAGTTTGATGGGACACAGAAAACAGTTAATATTCAAGATTTTCTGTTCCAAGTACGAGAGCAATGCCGAGATAATGAATGCTCCGAGTCTGAGTTGATGAAAGGACTTCATCACCTGTTGGACGGCTCGGCCAAGGTGTTCTACTGGGACTATCGTAAGTCTAATCCAACTCTTAGCTGGAGTGACTTGCAGAGAGCGATGTTAACGCAGTTCCAGCGTTTCGAGAGCGAATTTCAAATTCAAATGCAGATTTTGAGCCGAAGACAGCAATCGCATGAGACTTTCGAGGAGTATTATAACGCGATAATGAAGTTGAAGAACCAGCAACGGACTCCATATAGGGAGGCGCAGCTAGTAGAGATAATGAGGGGAAATCTCAAAACATCTCTGGCGCAGCTACTGTTCCCTATACGAGCAGATAGTCTCAGCGAATTTAGCCGAGAAGTTCGGAGAGCTGAGGCACTTTTGTCGATGCAGCGACAGCCGCATCCACCGCGACCGACACCGACGGCTAAGGTGCATGAGGTAGCTCTCCAAGAAGAAGCAACAGAGGTGATCGTCGCTGGAGAAGTGGACGCATTGGGAGCGAACAGCAAGGTCATCTGCTGGAATTGTCGAGCTCCAGGGCATATTTTCCGAGACTGTTTGTCCAATCTTTTGCTACAAATGCGGAAAGGAGAACACGGTGACTCCGAAGTGTCCGAACTGCCAGGGAAACCTGCCGAGACACCCACCTCAGACTGGGGAGGTGCGGAGCACGGAAGTTTAAACCCAGCCAAGTCCCAAACAGATAATATCAACCCAGCCAGTGACAATACACCTGTAACTAACACAGGTGATACTAAGACCCTAACAGTGGCTAAACCAGCGGCCTCATCAACTGAGGAAGAAGAAATTTTAAATACCATGAGAGAAGAGATGCAAACCAAGGGTATACCAACGCCGGCGGTTCTGAGACACCTTAAGCCATGGCACCAACGCATGGCTGAGTACAAAGCAGCTAGAGCCAGAATCTTCGGGGAGGTATCAGACCGTATAAAGCGAGCACGAGTAAGATTTGAGAAACGACGGCTGATCCGACGAGAGATCGCCGCTACCACTCTGTTCGCAGGAGATGACAACCGCTTCTATGCAAGAGTGAAAATAAGGGGTATAGAAGTTGAAGGGCTCATAGACAGTGGAGCATCCGTGACTTGTCTAGGCAAGGGATGCCAAGAGCTAGTTGATCAAGCCGATTTGCAGATTCATCGTTTTGTCTCATCTGTGAGAACAGCTGATGGGAGTGCCCACCGAATATTGGGAAGAGTACGAGCGAGAATTGACTTTAATAAACGATCCGAGGAGGTTGACTTTTATCTAGTACCAACCTTGGAACGTGCGCTCTATTTGAGCGTTGACTTTATGCGAACGTTTAAGTTGTTGACAGGCATAGAGAGTCTTACCACTCAAGGGGTAGACCTATGCGAAGAAGTCCAAGCCTCTGAGGAGGTTAAGTCCCATGCTCTGTCGTCACAACAGAACGAAATATTAGATGCCGTGGTTGAACTATTTCCGTGTTATACCCGGAAAGGCCTCGGTAGAACACATTTGGAAACCCATTCAATTGATACTGGGGAGGCAGTCCCGGTAAAGGATAGATACTATCCAGTTTCGCCAGCAGTGCAAACACTTCTGTATGCCGAGTTGGATCGAATGCTTGAATTAGGAGTCATCGAGCCTAGCGAAAGTCCTTGGAGTCACCCCGTGACGTTAGTACGCAAAGGGGCGAAAAATAGATTGTGCCTGGACGAACGCAAGCTGAATGCTCTGACGATTAAGGATGCGTATCCACTTCCTCATATAGAGGGTTTACTCAGCAGGCTTGGCGACACATATTATATTTCCAGTGTGGATCTCAAAGATGCGTTCTGGCAGATACCTCTAGATCCATCCAGTAGGGAGAAGACAGCCTTCACGGTGCCCGGTAGGCCACTCTATCATTTCAAGGTAATGCCGTTCGGCTTATGCAATGCCGCCCAGCGACTTTGCCGGTTAATGGATAGAGTGATACCGTCGGCCATGCGTGATCGCGTCTTCGTGAATCTGGATGATCTTCTGGTAGTATCTCCAGATTTTCAGATACATATGGCACTTCTGAAACAAGTTGCTCGTTGCCTTGAGGATGCTGGTCTGACCATCAACGTTCAGAAGTCCAAGTTTTGTTTCAAGGAACTAAGATATTTAGGTTACCTTGTCGGAGGGGGCCAAGTCAAACCCGATCCTTCGAAAGTTGAGTCAATCGTGGGCTACAAATATCCAAAATCCCTTAAGCAGGTGAGGAGCTTTTTAGGCGCCACGGGGTGGTACCGAAAGTTTATATCTGACTACGCTACAATAGCGGCTCCAATTTCGGACACTTTGAAGAAGAGTAAAACTTTTTGCTTCACGGATGAAGCTAAAGTAGCCTTCGATAATTTGAAGAATGCATTGGTGACTAGCCCGGTACTAATTCACCCAGATTTCTCAAAACGCTTTTACGTGCAATGCGACGCTTCGGATCTAGGAGCCGGTGCAGTTTTGTTTCAAAGGGATGACAACGGTGAAGAACATTCGATAGCATACTACTCGCACAAATTGACACCTGCACAGCGGAATTATACTGTTACAGAGCGAGAATGCTTAGCGGTGGTTCTGGCCATTAAGAAATTTAGACCATTCATTGAGTTAATGGCGTTCACGGTCATTACGGATCACAGCAGCCTTAAGTGGCTGATGTCACATCGAGATCTCAGTGGGCGGCTAGCCCGTTGGAGTCTTCATCTGCAATCTTTTGACTTTGTAATCGAACACCGCAAGGGTAAACTCAATGTTGTACCCGACACCTTGTCCAGATATGCGATGGAAGAAGTCTCGGCGGAGGTTGCAAGATTAATCGATATGGAGAATAAAGCATTCAAATCGACTGATTATGCGGAGCTGATCAAGACGATCGAGGAAAACGCGAATCGCCTACCCGATTTACGAGTGGTAGATGGAATCGTGTACAAAAGAACGATGCCCTATGATGGCATACCACTCCATGAGGACTTTGCGTGGAAGGTGTGGGTACCATTGGAGTTAACCCAAAGTATCATTGAGAAGTCTCATGATCCCCCGCACGCTGCTCATGGAGGTTTCTTTAAGACCCTGAAGAGGATTAAAGAATATTTCTTCTGGCCGAATATGAACATGCAAGTGAAAAGTTATGTCGATGCTTGCCAAACCTGTCGTGAAACTAAGGCGGCCAACATTACGTTAAGACCACCGATGGGGAAAGAGGTAGTGATCCATCGACCTTTTCAGCGGATTTTCGTGGACTTTCTAGGTCCTTATCCTCGTTCCAAGAATGGAAACTGTTTTATTTTCATTGTTCTGGATCATCTGACGAAGTTCGTCATGCTGAAGGCTATGTCTAAGGCTAGCAGCAAGAGCGTGATTCGGTTCTTGATAACCGAAATATGCCATAAGTTCGGTGTTCCTGAAACCATCGTCTCGGACAACGGCAAACAGTTCATAAGCCGCGAGTTCACGGATTTCGTTACCAATTTCGGTATAAATCATTACCGAACAGCAGTGCACTCTCCGCAGGCCAACGCCTCGGAAAGAGTTAATCAATCGGTTTTATCGGCGATTCGATCCTATATGAAGGAGGACCACCGAGAATGGGATCGACACCTGTCTGAAATAGAATGTTCCTTACGATCCTCAGTACACAGTGCGATTGGTGTCACACCATACTTCGCTCTTTTCGGAGTCAATATGATCACACATGGCAGCCTATATAAGTTGGCGAGACGCCTGAAGAGTTTGACTGACATGGGTGAAACCCAAGTTCCGAAATCGGTTGCACAGGATTTAGTGAGGACGAAAATACAGGAGAGTCTACATAAGGCTTATGAGAGAAACGAACGCACGTATAACACCAGATGCCGTCCGGTTAAGTATATACCGGGTCAGGAAGTTTACCGCCGTAATTTCCAACAGAGCAGCTTTAAAGACAATTTCAACGCAAAGCTAGCACGGAAGTTCTTGTAGTGCAGGATTGTGAAGCCTGTTGGAAACAGTCTCTATGAGGTAGAAGACCTGAAAGGTAAACGCCTGGGAGTGTTTCATGCCAAGGACTTGAAACAATAAAGTAAGACCATGCGACTCTGAGAGTTATCTCAGGCGTGGGTTCGGGTTCTACTCCAATGCAATTCGGTATTGAGGAATATAGTCGGTGACAGGTTAATACCTGTAAGAGTTTTAGGTGTCCACGGTAACGTGTCGAAAGTTGGTATAAGGCCAAGCCAGATAAGCTAGGTAGGCGTTAGCGAGTAGTAGTTAGCTCCCTGAACCTATTCCCGAGTTTTCTATTCAAGACCCCTCTGTCTTATTCTCTTTTGACCAATTACTTGTAGATCTAAGGAGTTTTCAATATTGTCATTTCAGCCCAATTAGTCCGCCCCTGTCTGCAAACCCTCGCTAGTTAGGTGCCCTCGTCCCCATGACTAATGTGGTGGAGTGCAACTTTTGCCTGTCAACACTGACGGCGGAGGATGCGACGATTGTCACCTCAGAGTGCGGCCACATCTTTCATTTATCGTGCCATGAGACCTGGTACGACCAAGGGAGGACCGATTGTCCCGTATGTCGTCGAGCCGGCTACTACGTGCTCCCGATATATCCGCGGTTTGTGGAAGGCGAAATAGTCGCCGACCAAGGAGAGCTTTTAGCACTGCGCAACGAGGTTCGGGAGAAACAAGAGCGCATCGAGGCCGTCGAGGCGGCACAGGACGATTTGCAGCGAAGGTACGACGATCTGCGGGAGGAGTACGATTTTCACTCTCTAACACTCCTGCAGGAGAACAAGCAGCTGCAGCAGTCCAAGGCCGAATTGTACCACGAGCTGTGCCGAGTCCGCAGCCAGCCTTCTACCGGTGTGGAGAAGCTGAAGAGCCGCATAGACGCCATGCAGCTAGACATCACTCGACGCGAGTCAAGGTGGGAGAAAGAACGGGCGCAAATGAAGGATCAGCTAATCGAGGTGACCAATAAGAGCCAACGCTTGGAGGAGAGCCTTCAGGACTTCCAGCAACAGCTCCGAACCGTGCAGCAGCAGAACGCCACGCTCACGCAGGAGCTGGCCGAATCCTCGGGATGCTTTCAAGAGATCGCGCTCCAACGAAAAATCTCCGGGTACGCCGCCAACAAGATAACTATTTGCCATCTCACACCACAGGCTGCCGCCGAGCCCAAAGAGAGAGTAATGGGTCTCTTGAGAAGGTTGGAGATTGAGTGCCCCCCGGAGGATGTGGACGTGGTAGCTTGCTCTACTATGCTGGCATATCTGGATCAGCGCCAAGTGACTGTCGAATTTAGGTCACCCAAAATAAAGTTCGAGTTCCTGACCAAGTTCCGGCGACTGGAGACCGACGACAGAGCCGCCATCCGTCGACTCCGGGTGAAGGACAGTACCGCCGTGTCCCAGCTGTACAAATTGGCAGGCAACAAAGTGCACGGTAGGAAGGGGGTGTATAATATGCGACTCGTCGAGGACCAAATCGTGATTTCGGTGAAGGGGATAGCCGCGCCACAGGTCATCGAAACAGAGGCTCAGCTGCAAGACCTGCTCGACTCGCTACCGCAGAGCTCCCGAGGCAATACACTGCACCAAAAGTAAGACGAAAACATGAAGGAAAACCCCCTTGGCCATAAAGCCAGCCTACCAGCCCACAACAGGAAGGACCTGGACTTGGAGACGTGTGAGTTAGGCGAGCGCCTGATCAGCCCCCACCACCGGGCTGATTCAGCTCCATCCCTAGGGGTGGTACCTGATCACCTAAGTGGTGCGGTCCCTGATCAGCTGCAGACCGAACACTCACACTCCTTCCGACAACAGTTTCTCTCCCATCCCTTGTCCTGGCTGTCATCAGGATGGTGGAGTTTGTGGCGGCGCCATAACGCCGCTAAAGTCGCACACTTCAACTGTCATCTAACATAAGATGACCGCGACCCGACATGCTCACCACACCCTCATTAATTACACCATGAGGAATTGTGAAATTCATGGTTGTCAGCCGTGTGTTATTTACATACACGAAGGGCTAATTTCCAGACAACACATTAACAGAAGCACCACTAGTTACCAACACCGACGAAAAATTGCAATTTTGGAGGCGTCATCGTGTCACGCCATTTTTAAATCAAACCATTCGATAATACCTGCAAACCCGGCAACATCGTGCCAGCTAACTAGGAAGTTTTTGTGATTAGCCAGTACGCAGCCCAAGGGAGCAACAAAATAAAAAAGGAAACCACACTGGAATCGAGACCGTCCGCACTTTGGTGCGTATGCAGTTTAGGTATTGACGGTGTCTGATAACCTTCGTTTTCCTGCCAACAGCTCATTATTCTGTGTGTGTATAGCCGCCTGTGACGGTACCATCGTTCCGAGTGGTCCGACGCAGCCCTCGGACAAGCAAACGGCACCACTTCGTGCCTGGGTAACCCCCGTATTTGCGCGACTCAAGCAGAGAGCCCCCTAGGTTTGCTTCCACTCTCGAAGGCAGGCATTTTGGCCTGTACCTCGCCATCACAGCCGGTAGTGGAGCACCAGCGGGCGCTCAACGCCCTGGCCGCCGAGCAGGCGCTATATTATAAGCAATATTGTTTGCGCCAGCCAAAACCGCGCCATCTCATCCGCGGTCTACCATCTGCGCAATTAAATCTGCGCCATATTATTTGCGCCATTCAAACCGCGCCACATCCATCAGCGCCATTTCATCCGCGCCATTAAATCTGCGCCATATTATTTGCGCCATTCAAACCGCGCCACATCCTTAAGCGCCATTTCATCTGCGCCATTAAATCTGCGCCATATTATTTGCGCCATTCAAACCGCGCCATCTCATCCGCGCCATATTTTTTGTGTCAGAAGGGCAGTGCCCAAAAGTGTGTGTTACTCCGCAGCAGACTCCGTGCTTCGCCCTTGTCGGGTGTCGATACGGTGCCAGCAGTGTGCTTGTTTTGCTGCTTCGTATCCAGCGACAGGGACAAATTGCAAAATACGTGTCCGTTCTGTCCACCCGGAGAAGTTCAACAAGACAGGGGCACCAAAAGCAATAATCCAGGGCCCGTTCTGTCCGTCCGTTCGCAGCATTTTTCACCACCAGCCACAGCCAGTTTTCACCACCAGCCACAGCCAGTTTTCACCACCAGCCACAGCCAGTTTCCTTCACCAGCCCCAGCATCTGTAAACTAATTCTTCCTTCACTTCATACTCCGTCCCACATTCAATCCCTGCAGAGTAAAGGTAAGTCCGTGCATTTTATTCCCTTCTACGGACAGCCCGGACCGTCCACCTAAGTATGGACGTTAAACCCTTAGGTAGAGTAGGGTAAATTAGTAACTAAAAAGTGTAGTGAATAAGAAAATGTACGAAATAAAAACTTTGCAAATTTAGACTCATAAAGCAGTCGAAATGCAATAAAACTGCAAAAGAACAAAGAAAAAAAAACGAAAGGATTACGGAAATTTTGAAAATAAAAGAAAAAAAGAAAAAGTAAAACTAAAAGAAAATTTTTGAAAAGTAAAACTGGTCGAACAGTAATTAAGAAATAAAAAAGAAATTTTGAAAAATAAAAGTAATAAAAGAAACAAAATGAAAATCTTGAAAATATAAACTGGTCGAACAGTAATGAAGAAATATAAAAGAAATTTTGAGAAAAATAAGAAACGAAAATGAAAATCTTGAAAATATAAAACTGGTCGAACCGTCGTTAAGAAATAAGAATTTGAAAAATAAGAAAAACTAAGGAGAAAAGGAAACCTAGAGCAACAGAAATAAATAAACCAATATAATAATTTTTTAAAAGAAAGATGAAATAATGAAGTAGTAGGAAATAGGCAAGGTTAAAATCGTGAAGTATCATAATATTAAGAATTTAGAATAAGACAATTGTAAAAAGAGCGGCTGTCTTAGGCTGTTGGGGACCCGCATACTCCCTAGTGGCCAGGTTTGGCGTTCAGGTCTACCATATTTAACGGACAGAATGACCTGTGGACCTTGACTGCGACTATATATCTTTATATTTTTCTTTTTTAATTTACTTTGTGTTTTTATCTATATATTTACACCCATGCGAATTGCCTCTGGGTATATAATTTCGTGCGCGATAAACTAGGTCGGCCTAGTAGTGTTCGTTTTTTTTATAGACCATCGGGGTCTAAATAAGTTAGGCGTCGCGGCATCAGTGCTCGGGCACCATAGTCGTTACGGTTTCAACCTTCGGGAATTTTCGCGTTCGGTGAAATCCGGGACAGTGTCACTAGGGCATATGCCAGTATTAGTTGAGATACCCATTTGGTTTTAAGGTGTCGCTCTACCTTATGTTTAGATTAATTTTGCATGTGTTTATTCATTTAATCATCATTGTTAAAGTAAATTGTTAGCATTTTAAGAAAAAATTTAATATAATATGATTAAGTCATTTAGCCTTTTGGGGTTTATTGTTTTGCTTCGTGGAGTTTTTGTAACCACTGAGGGAGCGCTTTGCCCTTGTGGCACCCATTTGCTTTCAACTTTTGTATTGAGTTAGTTTTAATTTAGATTATAATTATGAATAAATTGTTATTGAAATTGGATTTCTTGTGCGTTTTCGATATGGCTAATTAAGCCAAATGTTATGGTAAGGTAGAGGGTATGTTAGGGTAATTGGTGAGTGACACATTTTATTTTTGGGACACTGCAGACGCAGCAGTGTCATGGGGAAGCCTGTAGGTGCTTCCAAAGGGAGGGTTCAAGCTGGCATCAACACCAGTCAGCTATAATTACGCGTTTTGGGAGTAGTCCCTTAAAACTTCTCTAGAACAGAACTATCTGTTCGCTTTTCGGTTTGTTCGTTTTGTTTGTCGCTGCTAACGATTATTATCTTTGGGCTCCTTTTATGTAATTTTATGTCGCGAGAATGTTTGAGTAAGCCTCAGTATGTATTTATTGTTCTGTGGCAGACTGTTGATGTGCTTAGGAAGTGGAAAGATCCCCCCCGTCCGGCGAGTTACCAGCCCGGCTTAAACGCATGGCATACTGAGCGCCCCACTAGTCCAGCACCTAAACTCTTTGATCAACTTAGTCTAATTGCAGTCTGTGCCCATATGACAAATATTTCACTTCCCAGAAGGAGAATCGAAGATATAAAAAAACTTGGGAAACTGACCCTCTTTTCGAGAATTGGTTAAAACCGTCAGCAAGTGGTTACCGCGCGTTTTGTGCCCAATGCCAATGTGAAATCTCTGCCCGATATAGTGATATATTGCGCCACAGCAAGACTTCGAAACATCGAAGAGCTATGGAGTACTTTGTGATATTGCCCGAAGACGACTATACGGATGAAACGAAACTGCCAATAGAGGCAAACGGCATCTCTAAAAGAAAACTTAAAGCAAAGTCTAAAAGAAAATCTCGCAAGAAAGATGCAAAAGACGACCCAATAGCAGCTCCAGGTTTGTGGAGTTCCATATTTTCATTGTAAAATACTCAGTTGAATAATTTTATTTACAAAATTCTTGTAGGAGGCAGAATTTTGAACATATTTTGCTGGGGGAAACCCAAAAATATTGTTTATTAATGGTGACTAGCAATTTTTGATACAATTTGTTTACCAATCCTTCGTTTTCAATCGGGATCGCGAAATGCCTAAAAGTGAAGTTAAAATTTGTTTAAACGTGCTCAAAGCGTTTGCATCTAAAATACAAATAGCTTATCTTACTTGCCTTAGATTAGGTAGGAGTGACTTACTATTGGCACACATAGTTCAAAGTGTACCGTTCCGAAACCTCGGGACGTAATGTTCCACCTCCATCATTGAACTTGTAAATTGGCCTGGTCTAGTTAAGAGACGTTCAAACCATCCCGGGGCTGAAGGACGTGATTCTAAAAGAAATATGAACCAATTTGTGCTTCGTCTAAAGATTGTTAGGTTATTCACCTTTAACTCACTAAATTTCTGTTACATCCATAAAAGTTAGGTCCGGAATTCTGTAACTTTTTAACGATAAAATTTGGAAATTGAATTGTCAAAATTCATTAAGTTTCAAATTCATTAATTTAATTTAATTTAATTTATTCATTCAGTAACCAAGCAGCAATGCCATTTATGGTTAAATGTGCTACAACAATTGAGCTACTACATAATAAAATATTTATAACAATAACAATTTAGAACTTATACTTAGAAAAAAATAAATTAAAAACTTCCATTTGTGTACTACTCCAACATTTGACGCTAATTTAAGTTATTTAAACAGTAAATTTAAATTAATTATTTTTTTTTTTTGTATAGCTAATTTATTTGAAGTAAAGTACATAAAATAAAGGAAAACTGCCGTTTATGCACTGCTCACAAATTATGCTACAATAGAGGAGCATAATAAACCTTAATTTAAAACTTGCGCAAACTGCACAGGGAGGAATATTTACAAAATACAAAATTTCAATTTAACTACTGATTTTTATCGTTAAAAAGTTATTGAATTCCGGTGCTGGTCTGAACAATCTTCTCATTTACAGTTGAACAATAACGTATAATTACTGTATTTCGAATGTGATATCATTTGCCATCAAAGATTAAGTCAGTCGACTGAAACCTTTAGGCTTAGAATAACCCAATTTCGTTCGCGATCGAGGAAAAAGGCGGTAATATTTATTGAGCATACTTTTATGTAGGTGATAACCAATAAAGGAAATTGAATTGTTTTTAATTTTGCCGTTCATTACGTACGAATCAATTGATAATTCCTTGGGCGAGGGCTTATATGAATAGATCCTTTCAGGTGTGAATAGTCAGATTGTTCCATTTTACAATACGAGTATTTAACTTCACTTTCGCTAATTCAACACTGGATAAATAACGCAGTAGTCGACATGTTTTTTAAATGTTCCTTTGATTCCTTAAAATTACAAGTCTGGATAAATAAATAAACATGTGGTAATTTTGTGGATATAAGAAGAGTACGAAAAAATGTCGTTTCAAAAATTGAAACTTGTCAAAAATAAAGGATACTCTAATATACGTGTATATTACAGGATAAACAAAAAACATTTGATTTACGAACAATTTATTTGTTGCACTTCTTCAATAAAATCAATGTTTTTGGACATAGTACTTGTAGTGTAAAGTCCTGTACCTCGTTTCTGTAGTTCTCGAATCGAAAAAGTTTTCACATCAAACATGTGAATTGTAACAAAAACACTAAGAATCGGTACAAAAACTCGCTTCTCACATGTGACTGTTTCTACAACATTTATTTTGTGAGAATTTTCTGTGACGTACTGGTTTTTTCATGCTTATTGGAAAAATGCGAGAAAAACTGTTCCTAAAAAGTAGGGAGTCGAAAAATTTTAAATTTGAAACGTCAAAAATACTCACAAATTAAAACGGTGCGAGATTTTGATATTGTTTCTACAAAAATGCGTTTTAAAAAATTAATGCCCAATTTCACAGTTGAAAATTCTCCATTTAAATGGAATTTAAATGCCTGGTGTTTGTCATTTAATATGAAAATTTTCTGTGAGTTTTTGAATTGGGCATTTAAATGAAGAGTGTGAAACTCGCCCTAAGAATTTATATTTTAAGTGGAGAAGATAAGAATTATATCTTTTTTGTTATGTATTTCAACTAATTTTTCCTAAATATTACAGAAAAATCAAAAACAACAAGAAAATATAGTGAATATATGTATGTTAACTAATTTGGAATTTGCAAGACACAGTTTTGTTGTAAGGAGCAGTGGGAATCCCTTAAAACAACTTCTGTTTGTTGTTATTTTTCGCACTAGCTTATTTTGTTTGTTTATATTTTTTTTATCACTTGACAGCCTTCTTGGAATATTCCAATAAAAACGTCATCAGTATTGCCACTTTTCGCATTGATATACAGAAACACTTTTTACTCGCAAATCGAGAAACGATGGAATTTTTGTTTCATGTTTAATGTGAAAACTTTTTCGATTCGAAAACTACAGAAACGAGGTACTGTATGATCATGTATTTTACTCAAATGTATCGTAATCGATTACAAAATCTCAAATTTAGTTAGGTTTTTTTATGTACATTTGCAAATTTTCCTATTAATATCAGGTCTGTCACAGAATTTCATTTCGATCGAAAGTGGAATTAATTCCGTATGTTGATTCTTCAGCAAACAAAAAATGGAACTCTTATGGGTCCTCACAATACACAGTCTCCTAAGGAAACTTACCGAAGAAAGACTTAAACCAATCTGCTACGCAGATGACGTTGTAATACTTCTTAAGGGAAAAATCCTAACCAATTATGCAGAGAGGCCGAGAGGGCACTGAGTATAGCGTATGACTGGGCACAGCCCGGCCTTCACACAAGCTAGATCCAGATATCTTTCGTATAGTACGATACCGGACATGACCAAACTTGTGGGTATGGACTGGAACAACCTAAGGAATTTCGTGAATAGCACAGAATTCCTATAAGGGATATAGTGAAGTGTAGGGTAAACTTAGAGCGCACAACAGGTCGAATTAGCGGCTTAAGTGTATGTCTTACTGACATGGCAAGGTTTAAAGTGCTCCTTCTGAACACTCAACACCGCACCCCTCTTTTCAAACTAACTAACTTAGGAATGAAACGCCTTTTGGTTTTCTAAATGAAATTAATAGTTTTAGATACTTCAACACAACGCCCTATGTTATTCGTGAACCTTTTATTTAAACTTTGTATTGTAATATTGCTTCAAATTATGTTTAAATAAATAAAGGACATATATATGTATATATATATAAAAACACAAATCAATAACTGTGTTTTCATAAAACGAATGAAAATGAAAAAAAAATCGAAAAAACAGGGATGTTCACACTTTTGGGAATTAACAAAATCGATCAGAATCTGAAGAAGGTAAACCGAAATCGATCGGAATGCTAACTACGGAATTATAACCATTTCGAACGAATTCTGTGACAGACCTCTATATGTATGTTCACAATACATAATAGCAACAAGATTTGTACAGAAGTTTCAGATTTTATTATATCCGCAATACCTGAACAAGAGGTTGTGCCCATCGAAATGGGACAGTTTGGAACGTATGCTGAACCTGTTGCTGCCACTAAGACTGAAGACTCTGATTCTAAGCTACTTTCGACATTATACGAAATCGACAATAACAATTACAACTATATATATAATCGTTGTAGAGGTAAGTAATCGTATATCAAACAAATTATAGAAAAGATAATACGAAAGAAGGACCTTAGGTGAAAACCCACCGGATCAGACACATTTTTGTTTTTGATTTATGAAACAATAATATACTGCTTCCTGAGTTTCAACACTCGCCAAAATCGGCGAAATAGAACACATTTTCAATACTCTCATGAATTAATTGGTCGATTATAGATAACAACCGAACCTCGGTTGCGTTGTCAACTGACAACGCCACTGAAATAAAAATTAGTATTATGTATGGCAACTTTGGCCAGTTGCCCTAGGTAACAGTGTTTCCCATTGATAACAGAGTTTTGACACTTCGCAAACTGTAAATAATGTAAACAAACAATAAATCAAAAACAATAAAATAAAATAAACGTTTTTTAGGAAGAAAATAAAAAACGTTTTTAATAATAATGATAAGTTCAGTGGAATTATATTTTGACGAGGAAGTCAAAGTACAAAACGTGGCATCTATTAGAAGATGAATAATCCTTTAGAATTGCCGGCTACACTGAGTGAATGTTTGGCTGAGAATAATTGTTAAACAATTCCGTTTCCGTTTATTTAGTGTATATTTTGGAAATGACTTCAAACGAAGTCATCGGGCGACAGCAATACCTCCGTTCTTAAAAGTTTGTGCAGCTTTAAGGTTTTTTGCGGAGGGAAGTTTCCAAAAGTCCCATGGCAACGACTTCAACCTTGGCATGGCTCAAACGACGTTGTCGGTTGTTTTGAAGGAAGTTGTCCATCCAATTGACAAAAACATTAATAAGATGTGGATTTTTTAAAAACGACTGAGGAAGAAAATACCCGAAATAAAATCCGGCTTTACTAGAAAACGAAGTTTCCTGTTGTTGTCGGATGTATAGATGGGACACACGTACGTATCATTGGAGCGAAGGAAGAAGTTCGCCAAATAGGAACGCCTAGTTTAGTTTGAATGCTTTGCTGGTAAGTTATAATACCATAATAATTATTTTCATAACAATGATCTAATTGTAGATGTGTAACTTACTTACTTACTCATGGCTACTAGGTCTAAATTGCCGGAGTTCGGGAGCAACTCAAAACTTGAAAAAAAAGGCCGAAATTAGAAAAAAATTTAGAAAACGGAAAATATGTTTTTTTTTTGTCTGATGCACATATCGCACCCTATCTACAAAAGAGTCATAACTCAAAATTTTCAAATTTTCAGTAGAGCCAAAAAACTGATGTTGTTAACTAGAAATATGTATGAAAATACTGAATTATAGACATATTCATACGGGACTTTTTTGACGAAAGGGAAGAGTAAACGACGTCAGATTTTTACAGTGGATAGAAATGGTCCTTGGTTATTGTTTTCAAGCAAAAAATTAAAATCTGAAAATTTTGAGTTATGACTCTTTTGTAGTTAGGGTGCGATATGTTCGAGACCTTTTATTTAAAGTCTGTAAAATTGTTCTTGAAAGTTTTAAAAATGACCAGCGATGAAGCAGATTCATCATTCCCTTTAATTTAAACACACAAACTAAATGTCAAGACATACTATAATATGGTAAATTGGGCTTATCTGGGTGCACAGATGCTGTTCCACAAAAATCAAGACACCATTAAATTTGGAATAAAAATACTTTTCATTTGAGTACCCACAGTTGCCTGTTTCTAGCAGTCTCTAACTGGACTCGTTTTTTGGACCCTGTGGGCCCCATTAGTCTGTCCAACAGCAAAAATATATTTTTCGTGTTCTTATATGTTTCTTTAATTTGGTTTTTTCATAAGTTTTGATCTACCCGAGCTCCGACAATTTTGCCGCTGCTAGGTTTTATATTATACTAGCTGACCCGGCAGACGTTGTCCTGCATAATATTTCAAGCGATTTGTATGGGAGGTACCACGCCCCTTTGTCCAATTGGACCGAATAGTAAATCTAAACCACCCAGGGCGCCACCCAAACGCATACAAAAGATTTATTCAAATCGGTCCAGAAGTTTAGGAGGAGTTCAGTCACAAACACACGTGCAGTATAATTATATATATAAAGATAAATCATATTGTATTTAATATGCACACATTTTTATAAACATTACAATTTAACAAAAAAAAAATAGGATTTTCTTTAGAACCACAGCTTTTGACTCCTTATCGTTCACCTGAACGTTTTGATTTGTTTTAAAAACTATACAGCAACCAAAAATTCGTGGTTGCCAATATAATCTCTATCAAGCAACTGAAGTTGCTAGCTGTCAATTGCCATATGTAATAACTTTTCGGCAACTGGCAACACAACTGAGGTTCGGTTGCTATCGATAATCTACCCATAAAAAACGTTTCAGTGATCCGGTTTGTTCTCAACTTGGGAAATCTATGGTACTTTTATTATGGCAGGAGAATAAATATGGAATTTCTCTTTCATATAATCTTCTTAATAGATTTAAATGTCAAATCCCATCAGCTACCATATCTTAAAACGGATCATATTAGGGAACTGATTCCAAAGACACAGCTGGGTATTATGGCTGAGTTTGAATTTATGCTAAATAAATGGAAAGCAGCGAAGGGTTACTTAAATGGTTTGTTATACAAAACTATGTTTCTCGAGAGCTGTAGTAATATAAAAGTCAATTTTATGAATATTTTAGACGTTGCGTAACAATCAG
The DNA here is from genome assembly GCA_963931995.1 of Phaonia tiefii. NCBI lineage: Eukaryota > Metazoa > Arthropoda > Insecta > Diptera > Muscidae > Phaonia > Phaonia tiefii. Next base: position 179,654,541 of record OZ008368.1, on the reverse strand, counting down.
CCGATGAATCAGCGATGTATGGATACGCCTGATGCCACGTCCTGTTTGTAGTCATTGACCACCCCATAAAATAATACTAGTATAATTATTATTGTTAAGTTATAATAACACAGTATTGTGATATCAGCACCGCGGGATTTCGGGTCTTCGGAATTTCCCGAATGCCCGGATTTTTTTACACTCAAGACTTTTTATTTTTCTTGGTTCTACTAATATTACAATAAACTATTGGTCACAATCGTTGTATTTGACAACACTATTTTATTAGACATACATACATTGATTTGTAATATTTGTGCCAAAGGGACAACTTTTCAGGAGAGCATTTTGAAAGTTTTGACTTATTTGTTAAAAAAATAAAAAGATGCGCAAACAAATGTATGTACTTAATTGAATCCCACATAAGTTAAGGATCTAAGTACTTTATAACCTTTAAATACTTTAAAATCAATCATAATTTCAGTTTTGTTGGTGATTAGAGAATTCTGGGTAATAATCCGAATCAGTGCATTCAGGTGAAAAATTCAAAACGGTTTAAGGTAAAAAATCGGGATATAAAATTTGTATGTTTAACATAAGGACTGTTCAGGGTTCATATTTCGTGGGTAATCCATTACACTAGTCAACAGTCAAAATGTACTCCGGATGCCATAATTTTTTCTGTGTAGATAACCTTGACATGAGCTCGAAAAACGCAATAACATTTTTTTTTTCGTTTGGTTTTTTTTTTAAATTTTAAAATTTTTTTTTGGTTAATTTGTTTCTGTATGAAAAATTGTTTCAGCAACTAACAAATCTTGTCAAAATATATACTAAATGGATGGTAGTAGACTCCAAAACATAAATAATGTGCGTCTTCATTCATCGGCTAGCTACAGCGGTCGTAATCGGTTGTTGAATCAGGAATTTTACAAAATTTTACCGAAAATTTACAAGTGAAAGCCCCTTAAAGCATTTTAAACAAATATTAATTCACAGAGTGCATTTTTTTTTGTATTTTATACGCAATGTGGCAGGTTTTAGAAATCAAACAAGCTACTTTTTAAGAAAATCCATCAATTAATAATGAAGTTGTGAATTTTTTCGCTAAAGCCCCCAGAATCTACTTTTTAGTTCGAACATTGCATTTTACCTTTGAAATTATCTCACTAGTCAACCAAATGAAAAAATGTCATGTACTTCTAGTGAAGTATTTTTTTCTGTGTAGATAACCTTCAGATGAGCTCGAAAAATACAACAAAAACTTTGTCTATGGTAAGGTTTTTTCTTACAAAAAAAATTTAAATTTGTTGGGTGACAAAAATATATGACTTTAAATTAAAAAAACAATTCGATATATGTACAAGAAATTATCCTAAGGATATCAACATTAATTAATTATAAAAAAGTTTTAAAAAAAATATCTAAACACAAAAATAAAAAGCTTGAAATTAAAAATAATTATGTGCTTTTGTCTTTCTTTTACATTGTTGTGGGTCTGTTTCTCTAATCAGGAACCAGATATAGTCCCCCATCATAGCTTCGTTCCAAAATCCTTGGTATCGGTGCTCTATTTCTTTCATTTGCTGATGAAAACGCTCGCCATGCTCGTCACTCACATCGCCCAGGTTGTCCGGAAAGAAGTCCAAGTGCGAGTGTAGAAAATGTATCTTAAGCGACATATTTGCTCCAATTTTTTTATAATTTTGGAGTAGTTGTTCGACGATCTCTCTGTAATTTGAGCTTTTGTTGTTTCCAAGAAATCCGGAAACAATTTGCCGAAATGAGTTCCAAGCTGCAGCTTCATTTGGTGATAAAATGTGCTCAAACTGTTGGTCTTGCAACAACTTTTTAATTTGCGGGCCGTCGAAAACGCCTTCCTTAATGTTTGCCGACGAAAGGTGAGGAAAAATGGTTTTTAAATAGGCGAACGCTTCACCATCTCTGTTGAGAGCTTTTTTTTATGAGTTTTTTATGAGTCCGAGCTTTATCTGAAGAGGTGGGAGAAAAACATTTTCGCTTTTAATGAGTGGTGTATATTTCACGTTGTCGCTGCCGGGGATGAAGTTCTGTCCAACTCCTCCTGGTGTAATGATGTTGACGATCGCGGCTGTCCCAAAGGCAGAGAAAACAACAGTACTTTGTGAATCCACCTTGTAATCCACAAAGGATACCGATAACCTTAAGGTCGGCACAAACTGTCCAATCGTGCCTCTTATAGTTAAGGCACTTTAGTAGAATGTCCATGACTTCGTATGTTTCCTTGGTGTCAACGGCATGAGCAATTGGAATCGACGGTTTCTTGTTGCTGTTGTGCAGTAAAATTGCTTTAAGGCTCTGCTTGTTGCTGTCGATGAAAAGACGCCACTCTCCTGGATCGTAAGAGTACCCGAGTTCACCAAATAATCCGCGAATGTCCTTACAAAAACAGATGTTGCCTTTTTTTGTGTAGTACCTTGCGTATGGTTCATGACGCTTCCTGTAGATTGTTGTCACCACACCAGGAGCCAAGAAACCGAACTGTTTCATGCGCGATGCATGCAACTCTGCATCTTCCTTGGAGAGTTTCAGTTCTCTAACCCAATCGTTCAGTTCTGCTTGCGAACATAAGCGTTGACCTCCATGCAATGTATATGTTGACTCGCATTCTGATGTGGTTTCTACTGTCTCCGGATCTGATGTTGGATCTATCGCCTCATTATTAGATGCCCATCTTGAAACGGACGGTTGCGGGTCCACTGGTTCTTCGGAAAATGGCACTGGAAAAGCCACTGTTGAAACAGCAGCGTAAATCCATCGTATATTTTTTCCCACGCCGGTTTTTTTGCTAAGACAGAAGTAGCAATCTGTTACATGGCAAAGCGGTTCTCTCCAAAGCATTGGCATGATGATTCTCGGCTGTCGTCTGAAAGAATTTCAATAATAAGTTATATATGTTCTTGAATTTCGTAATCTACACTTACCTTGAGTCAGCTAGCTGTACGTAGCACCTTGGACATAGAGCACTTGGTGTCCACCGCTCATCTATGTTTGAGACCTGTAAATTGAAGCCCTCTTCAAATGAATCTCTCAATTTAGGTGAAAAACAACGCTTGTTTTTTTCAGAAACGTATTCTCCGCACATGTAACAAAAATTACTTGGATTGGTATTGCATTCAAATCCTCGCGAACGTTTCCTCATTTTGAGGTTACTTGCGAAAGTAAGTGATAGTTGGCAATGTTCATCCAAATACCTAAAATAAAATCAGGCACAACAGGTAGTGGTTAAGGTAGTTGCAGAGGTAGCAGAGTGACCAACAAAATGCATTGTTGCGTAGTGACATTACTACCTTCCGTTATTATTTTGTAAACATACCCAAGTGCAATATCTATAAGTGATACATACCAGCAAAGGTGCGCATACAGTGAGCCATCCCTCACTGCGATTGTTGCATTTTTCAAGCTCATCTGAAGGTTATCTACACAGAAAAAAATACTTCATTAGAAGTACATGACATTTTTTCATTTGGTTGACTAGTGAGATAATTTCAAAGGTAAAATGCAATGTTCGAACTAAAAAGTAGATTCTGAGGGCTTTAGCGAACAAATTCACAACTTCATTATTAATTGATGGATTTTCTTAAAAAGTAGCTTGATTGATTTCTAAAACCTGCCACATTGCGTATAAAATACAAAAAAAATGCACTCTGAGAATTAATATTTTTTTAAAATGCTTTAAGGGGCTTTTACTTGTAAATTTTCGGTAAAATTTTGTAAAATTCCTGATTCAACAACCGATTACGACCGCTGTAGCTAGCCGATGAATGAAGACGCACATTATTTATGTTTCGGGGTCTACTACCATCCATTTAGTATATATTTTGACGAGATTTGTTAGTAGCTGAAACAATTTTTCATACAAAAACAAATTAACCAAAAAAAAAATTTTTAAAATTTAAAAAAAAAAAACAAAAAAAAACCAAACGAAAAAAAAAATTTTATTGCGTTTTTCGAGCTCATGTCAAGGTTATCTACACAGAAAAAATTATCGCATCCGGAGTACATGAAATTTTTTTCATTTTGTTGAGTAGTGTTATTATTGCCGTGGGGAATGGGTGCGATCGTTTAATAATGGTAGATACCCACGACAATGGGAATAACCCATCACGATTACCCATTACCAACAGGGTAATGGAGAAAATAAGCGGTAGTTACCCACGACTAAGGGGAATTACCCACCACGACTACCCATTACTCGCATGGTAATGAGGAAAATAATGGATAGTTACTAGAGTGTTCAAAAACGACATTTTCGAATTACCGGTTTTCGGTTTGTTCGAAAAATCAATTTATTGGGAAACCGGTTTTCGGTTTTATAGAATTATTAACTTATTTTCATGTATGAAAATCCTATAAAGTGTATAAACTTATTAAAAGTACTTAAACTAAATTAAATTATTTAACTGTTATTCAACTTATAAAATTGGTTTGAAATAATTTTTTTCTAAAACATGTAGATTTTATTCAAGCTATGAAATTATATTTTAAAATAGGATACCGTGCTACTTAATTGAAAAAACTAAATATTTAACACAAATTGAGTAAAACCCTGTTAACTGTGGTTAACTGACGTCAAATAACCGGTTTACGGTTTATTCGAAAATTAAGTTTTATAAAAAACCGGCACATGGTTTCCGTTTCCGAAATATATACATGAGTGAGGTTTAAACTCTGGCACCGCCGTGTTATAGACAATTTTCTGGGTTACTGCTATCGACAGTCTGTTGATGTTAGATGGAATGACGCCTTATGCTCTTCCGAATGTGACGAATAGGTGGATTCTGCATCAGAATATGATCGTTGGGGTGACTGGGAAGATGACAAGTCAAAAGAAACTCTCGTTAACAACACATTATGTTGTTCTGGCAGCATATTGGTCTCCTCCTATAAGTGATCCACATTGCCCTATTTTGGATCCTCTGCAGACCCACTTAGGAATGAGGTGGATTACACCAACATTATAGTATGTGGCGATTTTAATAGTAATGTATTAAGTGACAGTTCAATTATATCTGATATGCAATCTGTGGGGCTTGATATAGTTAACTCCACGTGCCCTACTCACTACTCACATTCATATAATTCATTGATAGACCTATTTTTTGTCAGTTCGCCTCGACGAATATTACTTTATGACCAACTATCGGCTCCCATGTTCTCTAGGCATAATCTTTGCTTTTTAACGATTGATTTTAGGTTAAATAAATCAATCGATATTCTACATTATCCCGATTTTAAGAATTTAGATTTCTGAGCTCTACACCAGGTTCTTATAGCCATAGATTGGGATGGTATTTTTTATATATTGTCAATTAATGACCAGGTGCAGTTTTTGCAATATACTGTCAATGCCCTGTTTTTCAAACACGTCCCTTTGAGAAGGAAAATCATTAGAAACTTACAATGTCTGTGGATTGATTGATGTTGAAGTAAAAAAGTTGGTGGACCTGAGAAATATTGCTTTTACACGATGGAAAAGATTCAAAATCCAAGAATTACACAAGTATATAAAAATCAAAGCAACAGTGTAACCCCAATGATCCGTCCATTGTACAAAGAAATGGTAGAAGCACTAGCCCAGCTGATTTGAACTTTTTTCTGGACTGAGTGTGAGTAAGTTTTTCTCTTATGTCAAAGTTTGTTTACATTTGTTTGTCTGCAACAACCGTTCGCCAGCAACTGCTGTTTTTAAAATATTTCTCTTCAAAAATTGCATAGAAACGTTTTAATTTTCACACTTAAACACTTTCAATATATCAAATAAGACTCAATCATTTTCTAAATGGCACTTTTTGCAAATTTGTTTACATTTTCATCATTTTTCTATCAGCTGACTGGACACAACACAGACACTGAGCACAAACAACATGCCTGTTGTTTTTGGCTTGTTGTATTTGTTGTCGTACTGCATCTACCATTATATTTCTACCATGGATCCGTCTTAAAAAGAGGAAATATTTAAATTATAAGTTCGAAAATGCCCTGAACTCCAAGAAAACATGGAGACAAATTCAAGCCATAGGGCTGGGAAAACAGTGTGCAATGATAGATAAAGACAGAGATTTTGTTAATATCCTGTTAAAAATAAATAAATGGTTTCCCATTACATCCCATGAAGGGACTGGGGAGAACTTCTCACAATCACTGAGCTGTGCGCTTTCCAGTTTTCACTCACTGATTGGGACCTACAGTTTTACACCGATTCCGAACGGTAATTTGAGAAGCTTTTTCATGGCTAGATACTCGATAGTGTCGCCGTCACTATGCGAGGTGACCGCCGCCGAAAGAAAACTTGAAGGTGGTTAGAGCCGGGTTCGAACCCAGGATCTCATGTACAAGAGCCGCGCACACTAACCATTGCACCACCGACGGCCACCAGTTACCTGAGCCAAATTGTGACTTATACAATAACACTCGTTCTTCTGAACAATCCCCGGTGTCAAGTTTTGGGTTCACCTGTGTGGCGCAATTGGAAGTAATGCAAAGTATAAATGAGATTAAGTCAAATGCTATTGGATGTGATAATACAAATCCAAGATTTTTAAAGATGATAAGTTCCTATGTTTTACCCCACATAACACATATATTTAACGGCATTATTACAAAGTCGCACTTCCCAAAGTCTTGGAAAATTTCAAAAATAATACCAATACCGAAAAACATTACAGAATAGCGTCCAATTGCAATACTTCCCTTTCTATCCAAAGCCTTTGAAAAGCTAATAAATAAACACATCATATTTTATACACAAAGTAATTGTTTATTGACAAAGTAAGTGCCTTACAGAAGGTTTCTGAGGATATAAGATCGAATATTGATAGCAATAGAGTTTCGTTTCTAGTTTTGCTTGATCTTTCTAAAGCATTTGACACTGTAGATTGCAAAATACTGTGCAATAAACGTACAAATTTCTTTAGCTTTTCGTCCACTTCTTGCCAGCTTCTTAATTCGTACCTGACTTTGCGATCTCAGTTTGTTTCAGTAGGTGATAAGTATTCTTTACTTGTTCCAATAAATAGAGGAGTGTCGCAGGTTCAATTTTGGGGCCATTGCTGTACTCCTTATATAGCAACGATTTACCAACACAGGTTAAACACTGACTTAACGCTGATCTGGCAGTCATAGATTCCTGGGCAAAATCTAACGGGTTGAATCTGAATCCAAGTGAGTCGAAATGTGTGATTATTGGTAAACAATCGGTTGATTGATATTGTTAGTAGTGCGAGATATTTAGGAGTTATTTCTGATAATAAGCTGACATGGTCCGACCATATTAAATCTGCAATTGGTAAAACAAACGGATTACTGCGTAATCTTTATGTTCTCCAAAAATGAACTGCCCCAAAGATCAGGATATTGTTGGCGAAATCGTTTCTTATCCCCACTTTATTGTATGGCTGCGAACTGTTCTCAAGTTGCAGAAGAGATTTGTTTAATAGGCTTAAGGTAGCTTTTAACAATAAATCGCGATATGTATTTGGGCTTAACAGACGGGCTCACATAACAGAGTATTTCAATAAAATGTTTGGGGTATCCTTTGAAATTTTATTAAATATAAGATGCCTATTAAATATGCACAAAATTATTAACACGCGTAACCCACAGTATTTGTATTCGTATGAATGTCTACTGTTTGCAAGATCATCTAGAGGTAAACAACTCATTCAGCTTAGACACTCTGGAAGCACATCTAACAATTTCTTAGTTGTTTATGTTTCAGTCCTTTTTGTAATTATCTTCTTTCTTCAAGTACCTAGACTGACAATAAGGTCTGCATGTCATAAAACCTTTTGTCTAACGGCATGTTGTGTTTTCCACTAAGTACTTTCACTGATAATGATGTCTGCATGTCATAAAACCTTATGTTTTATGATATGTTGAGTTTTGCTTTATTTCACTGACAAGGATGTACGCATGTCATAAAACGTTTGGTTGAAGACGTTTTATCCTTATCACTCATATGTAAATACAGTCCACTATAAATCTAAGATAGAAATTAATGTTAATATGTAATCTATTAAGGTATAACGTTTTGGAAATAAAGTTAGTAATTTACGAATACTCAACCAATTCAGTTGTGTTTAATTGAACATTTGGTCCTTCGAACCGGATTCTCGCCATACTGCTTGATGGGGCAAATAATATAGACGTTTATTATGGTCATTGGTTGATACCATGTGCCCAAGATGATGATACTCATTGATAAACTTAATGTATTCTTGCTTCAGTAGATTATTTGTGTCAAATATCTTTTCCAAATTTAGAAATCTCGCTACTGCTTGCTTTCTGGAATCCCCAAGACTTTTATCTTCCTTAAATCGGATCGATACGATATATCTGCCATCAGTGTCAATCGTTGTTGAAGACTTAAAGTGATCTTCGCAGATTTGATCTTTCTTCATTTCATCATCGGCCTCAATCTCCATCTCCTAGAAACGCTCTAACTCTGTCAGATTCACTGTTGTTGCCGATATAGTTTTCTTGCTACATGTTCATTTTATGTTGCCCGAGATAATCCACCCTAATGCCGTCTGTTGACCAATCATGCCATTCACTTTTTTCATTCCGTGCTGCATGATTTCGGGGTAAACTTACTTATCCGGTCTCAAACAACCCCGAGGGGTCAGGGACCTTACAAAACGAAGATAACATATTTCGCCAACCAGTTCGATCTTTTGCCTTATGTCTGCAGTTGGCAATACCAAGTGTACGCAGGGTATCTTGGTCGGAGTCTAGGTCTTCCATCGGAGTCTTGGTCTTCCTATTTTTCGCCTTCCTTCGAGTTCGGTTTCGAAAACCCTTCGTGCTGGTTCATATTCATCCATTCTACTGACATGGCCTAGCCAGCGCAATCGCGTTATTTTGATCCGCTTAACTATGTCAATGTCGGGATATAGGTCATACAGCTCATGGTTCAAGCGTCGACGATACTCGCCGTTGTGCACTATAGGGCCATACTTTTTTCGGAGTATTTTTCTCTAGAAGACTCCTACAGATGTTTCGTCTGCTTGCGATAAGACCCAGGATTCTGCGCCATAAAGAAAATAACATTTATTCACAAGCACAATTCTCCGCTTGATCTCGAGGCTGTCGTTGTTTTGTTTACGGCAGATCCGAGGTATATAAATTCGCTCATCACCTCGAAATTATAACGGTTATCAACGTTCACGCTTTGGTCTAATCGCGTGGAGGCCCTGCTCATTGAAACTACTAATTTTGTCTTGTCCTCATTCACCGTCAGACCCACTTTTGCTGACACCTTCTCAATTCTCAAAAACACCGCAGTAACTTCTCTAATTGTGAACCCAATGATATCTATATCATCAGCATACGCGAGCAGCATGTGACTTTTGCTGCTGATGGTTTTATTCATGTTGACTGCAGCTTTTCTCAAAATAATCTCTATTAAAATGTTAAAGAGATCGCACGGTAGGGTGTCACATTGTCTGAGGCCTCGTTTAGTTTCGAAAGGTTCGGTAAGATCCTTACCAACTTTCACTGCGAATGTGGTGTTCGTCAAGGTCATCCTGCAAAGGCGTATGAGTTTTGCGGGAATACCAAGCTCAGACATTGCTTCGTAGAGTTTCCCCCGTATCGGGCTATCGAAGGCCGCCTTATAATCGTCAAGTAGATAATAGGTGTCGATTTGTTTTTCGTGAGTCTTCTCCAGAATTTGGCGTAGTGTGAAAATCTGGTCTGTTGTCGATTTTCGAGGCCTAATGCCACACAGGTATGGTCCAATCAGGTCAGCGATAATTGGTTTTAGGCTTTCGCACATTATTCTTGATAGAACCTTATATGCTATGGATAAAAGGCTTATTCCACGGTAGTTAGCACAGAGACTCGGGTCACCTTTTTTAAATATGGGACATAGTACACTGAGACTCCAATCACCGGACATGCATTCATCTACCCAAATTTTGCTAATGAGCTGATGCATGCACATTATCAGCTCATCACCGCCAGCCTTAAACAGCTGTGCCGGTATCCATCGGCTCCTGCGGCTTTGTTGTTCTTAAGCCGGGCAATAGCTGTTCTGACCTCGTCTTGGTTAGGAGGGGGGCAATCGACGTCGTCGTCCATATTGTGATAGATTGTGTCGTTATTGGATATCCAGAGAAATGATCTCATCCATATTCCCAACATACTCTGCACATCTGCGATGAGATTTCCGTCCTTGTCTCTACAGAAGGGAGGCCCTAAACCATGTCCATTAGTTCCCTTTTTGACTTTTTAGTAGAATTTTCGGGCTTCGTTCTTCCTTCTGTATGTCTCAGTTTTCTGACTCTCGCGCATTCTCCACTACGTTTCTTACGCCTAAAGAGACGGTTTACCTCCTTTCTTTTCTCCCTATACCGCTCAGTCGCAGCACGAGTTGCAATTGACTGAAGCATTGCCATGCGTGCAGCGTTCTTTTTATCATTTGCAATGCGACACTCTTCATCGTACCATGATTTGCTGCGAATCGGTTTTTCAAACCCAAGTACGGTTGTTGCGGCAGTTTTTATAGAGTCGGAAATGGGTTTCCACTGCGCTTCATGGTCGTCATCGGGAGGGAATCGATGTTAGCTCCTCTGACCACTCGTACGTCCATTACACCGGATGAGTGCCTTCCATCAATTACCACGCGATCAATTTGGTTCTTCGTTCTTTGATCAGGGAATACCCAAGTAGCCTTGTGGATGTCTTTATGCTGGAATCTTGTACCACTAATGACCATGTTTTTTGCCACGGCAAAGTTCATCAGTCTCATACCGTTTTGGGAACTGTCAACATGTAGACTGAAATTGCCAATAGTTGGATGAAACACATTTTCCCTTCCTACTTTGGCATTAAAATCTCCTAGTAAAATCTTAATGTCATGGCCAGGGCAGCGGTCATACGTTTCCTCTAGGAGCTCATAGAATATGTCTATGGCATCATCATCTTTCTCTTCTGTCGGGGCATGTACACAAATTAGGGAAATATAAAAATTTTTCGCTATTATGTGGACTGTGGCTATACGTTCACTCACAGGATTGAACCTAGAGACTAGATGTCGCAGTCTTTTGACAACTACAAATCTGCAACCAAATTCAAGTGTTTTCTCATGGCAACTGTAGTATATGTCGCAGTTTCTTTTTCTGACAGCCATGTCCAGTCATCGCATTTCCTGGATTGCGGTAATGTCAGCCTTATAACTTTCGAGGACATTGGCCAATTGGATGCTTGCACCGGATCAATATAGAGTTCTCACATTCCAGGTGCATATCCGTAAATCGTGGTCCTTCGTGGTCGTCAACAAATAGGGGTGTTTATGTTTTCTCTTTCGTTTTTGTTTTATCACTGCCATTATGAAATTAGGAGGATGAGGCCAACCAGACCGCCGGGTTTTTGCATTTTACCTACTGCCAGGATATTTGATTGCAGCCGCCCATTATGGATCAGACGCTGACCAGGATGCAATATGTCGAACCTGGATTTTCTTCTTTTGGTTTCTATCCGCCGTTGGCCCATCCGCCTTCTAAAGGACAAAAGAATATGCCCGATAGTTCAATGAGCTTCAGTGACATCAGTCACCTACTAAGCCTGAGACGTCAGTTATCAGGCTGCTCATATATTTTCGCCTTCTCACTCTAGCTAGCTAACGGAGGTTGCCGATAAAGTCATTGCTCAGGACATACTGCGTAGAAGTAGTGGTGAGGAGCTTGGACTGCCCAATGAAGGAATCATTTCTGGCCACTCCCAACTGATTGGTTGTCAGAAACTTTCCACCTCCACGGACAGTCCCATGTCCCGGGTAAACATCAATTCCAATTACTATATCAATTCTACTTGATTGATTGAAATCTCGATCCGCTAGTATACTCTTTGTCCAATCTTCTTTATCCGCTGGAAATGATACATTAGGTAGCGATTTGTTCAGTTTCGGTAATACGATTGCCTCTATATTAACACCAAATTCGCTTTTGAATCGAGGTTTCAGTTCTATTACCATTTTATGTTTTGCTACTCCAATTTGATCGGACGACACGACACGCCACTTATCTGTGTCACCGCCTTAATACGTGGCAGTCGAAGTAGTTGTGCGGCATCTTCGGGTATAATGGTGAGTTGTCTATCAAGGCTCGTAGCAGCTCAAAATTTCCATCCAACCACTTTCACCAGTGCCGTTGCTATCAGAGTATCTTTTGATGCTTCCTGTGTCACATTCGTCGAAATTTTGCCTTTATTGCGATTTTCTTTCCCATATGTAGTATTGTATTGTGTGGTAGATTGCATTCTTGACACTGCCAGTTCTTCATGCATTTTGTTTGATGTGAATGTAACAAACACTTATTACAAAGTTTCATTATTCTTACAAAAGAATTACTCTCGTCGGCACTTAGCCTTTTAAATTTTTGACATCTCAATATCGTATGCCCTGAATTTTTGCAGTACGTACAATTCCACTCTTCCGTGAAATTAGCTTTTGTCGCATTTTTGTTGTCCTTATTTTGGAATTGCTTTCCCACTTGAAGAGACGTGATTGAGTTATACAGCTGCTCGATGAATTCGATGACATCTTCTAGAGTCTCTATTTCTCTGGACTTCTTTGTATGCTGTTCGTATTGACGCAATGTACTTTGGTCGAATTTCCGTAAGATAATATGGGCAAAAATCAGATTCGCCTTATCGGAAATAGCTCCTTTTTCGTTTTCACGAAAATACTCTCGTATTGCCGTCAAGTTGAGGCAATTTCAATAGATCCTCCATCCTATCGGAAATCATCTTCCTTTTGTTTTCGTACCGTTTTTCGATGAGGTTCCATGCTGCGCTGTAGTTGGTCAATGACCCTGTTAACAGATGAGCTATCATATTTTTTGCTTCACCGCGTAGAGCTCCTTTTAAATAATTAAATTTCAATGTATCGCTTAGATCATCATTGTTTATGTATGAGATCTGTAAAATGTCCGAAAAATACTGCCCTTTCTTTCGAATCGCCATAGAATTTGGGAAGCTGGGGTAAAGTCAGTGAGGTATCATTTGAAGACAGCGATTGGAGATAACAACTTCACGTACGAGGAAATGTCGACTCTTCTCTACCAAATAGAGGCAGTACGTCCACTCTACAGTACGGGATGTGAAGCAGATGACATAGACATAGTATGGTGACCTAGTATTGACACCAGGCCATTTCTTGATCGGTAGATCATTAATTGGAACACCAGAATCGATATGCGCTGAAGAACTAGGTGATCTAGATCGCTGGAAATTAATACAGAAGATAAGGTTTGATTTCTGGAAAAAATGGCAGGAAGAGTATTTGGTGACGTTACAACAGCGTAACAAATGGAAAGAGTCTAAGGACAATGTGCAAGAGGGACAGATTGTGCTACTCAAAAACGAGACAACAAGCACTGCAAAATGGCCCATTGGAAAGATCACAGACGTTCATCCGGGGACAGATGAGAAGGTTCGCGTGGTGACCGTAAAAAACAAGGGATGGTACCCTAAAGAGGCCAATCAGCAAGATATGTCCGTTACATGTTGAGGATGACATCATACAACCCAATACATAGAAGAACAGAAAGGTTCCCAATAAGATGACATCTTTCACAATAATGATGTTGATGAATATGCAAGTTACAAATGCCGCATTGTCAAAGGTAGATGAGGTATCTACCCGTCTAGAGAACACTTAGGCACTGTACCTACTGAGCATGGACCAAGTGGATATCATAACTTCATCATGGAATTTGGTGATATGCTACGATTTGAGTCCCTATTTTGAAGCGCTAGAACAATCAGGCAAACTGTTAAAGAAAATGGGTAACATCTGCAATAAGCTAGATCTGTTTGAAGCTCCGAGTAATACGGTATTGACGAATATGGACAACCAATTGTATTGCGTTGAGGAAAATAACAAACTTTTCATGAATGATGCTACGAAGCGAATTAAAAGAGCGGTACTACCGGTTATAGGCTTTTTTTGCACATATTGGTCGGAGTAATCGAAAAGCTATGCACGGCAACATGTAGAATTTGTTAGCTAATCAGCACGATCTGCGGGAATTAGCAAAGAATGAAACAAGCATAGTTGATTCAACAATTAATATATTGAAACGCACAACGGATAAGGTGAATTCTCATTTCACAGAAATGCATGACAGGATCGATAACATCACCTCTATATTAAAGGAGAGCTATTTGGTGTACAGGGAGTCTATAAAATTCTTCATGATAACCAAACAGATCTCTGATATGATTGAGGTAGCGGAAAAAGTTCAGACACAAATAATAGGATTGCTTATGGATGTGAATCACGGGAATATAAACCCAGTCCTGCTAAAGCCGATTCAACTTAAAGACGAAAGACGGCATATAAAAGAACACTTATCGGACAAATTAATCGTACCCGGCAGAGCGAATAATGAAATGCAATCCACTTATCATGAAATATGGGCTAAAGGATTATTCGTTGACAACAAATCGGTAATCCATGCCAAGATACCGCTACTTAGTAGGCAACCCTCGCATCTTTACGAGCTGATTCCCAAGGCAATCAATAAGGGAGTCATGTGGGTTATCGCGACAATTACCTCGCCGTATCTTATTTATCATTTTGAATTAGATGCTTATCATTTAATATCGCAAACAACTTTCAACCAATGCCAATATATTAAACGATGAATCATGCGAGATCTCAGCTCGAAAACCTGACAACAAAGACGACTGCACATTTGAAGAAGCAAAGAGGTCAGCATTCTGGATTCAGCTCGGCAACAACAACAAATAGCTCTTTAACATATTCGACAAGTAATCAGCGCATATTAACTGCACGAATTCCCACCAGGAGGTAATACAACTTCCACTACAAGGCATTCTTAATCTGGAAGCAGGATGTAGGGCACGTATTAATGGTGTCATCCTCGTGGCATCACAAAATGTGGACTCCGAAGATTTTCGTACGATCAATCCCTACCTAGTGAAGGATGTCAATGGCACATTAAATTTTATGGCGCCATTAGGATCAACTACAATCAACAACACTAGGGAGATCGACGATTTGAGCACTCACATTGCCCAACTACGAAAGAAGGATGTCGTACTGAGGGAGTTGTACTTTCATACAATCAGTGGTCATATTTCCCTAATTTTAGTAGTTGTTGTAATAGTTAGTAATTGTAAGTTATTTTATAGGCCAAAGAGCATTAAGACGGAGACTGGTTACTCTGAAGATTCTTGCGGTCGCCCAGAATGTTCAGAATTGAACAATTGGTATTTTTAAGTAGTTGTTTATGTTTGTAATTATCTACTTTCTTCACGTACCTAGACTGACAATAAGGCATGTTGTGTTTTCCACTAAGTACTTTCACTGATAATGATGTCTGCATGTCACAAAACCTTATGTTTTATGATATGTTGAGTTTTGCTTTATTTCACTGAAAAGGATGTATGCATGTCATAAGACCTTTGGTTGAAGGCGTTTTATCCTTATCACTCATATGTAAATACAGTCCACTATAAATCTAAGATAGAAATAAATATGTAATCTAGTACGATTTGTGCTCATAGCCATTAAGGTATAACGTTTTGGAAATAGTGTTAGTAATTTAAGAATACTCAACCAGTTCAGTTGTGTTTAATTGAACACTATACGTCTTTGGAATAAACTCCCATTAAAAAAAAAAATAATTTCTAACGATAGGCAATTTAAATCTGCGTTTTTTGAACTTTGCAGAGCAAAGATAATGATATTTGCCAATATCCATTAACCATTTTAACTGTATGTAATCTTTCTGTGAAACTTAATTTATTACTTTTGTTTTTATTAATGAAAATATTTTAATTTTAAATTGTATTTTATTTTAAGTCATACTGATCATGCTATTTCTAACACAATTTTAGTTTTTTTTGTACTTTTACTATTATTTCTTATATTCTCTTTTTTCTTTGTCAATAATTTCTTCTATATTAATTTCTGTGGCCGTCGGTGATGCAATGGTAGTGTGCGCGGCTCTTGTGCGTGGGTTCGATCCCTGCTCTGACCACCTTAAATTTCTATTGGCGGCCATCACCTCGCTTAGTGACGGCGACACTATCGAGTACTTAGCCCTGAAAAAGCTTCTCAAAATACCGTACGGAACCGGTTAAAACTGTAGGTCCCAATCAGTGAGTGTAAAACTAGAACGCGCACAGCTCACTGTTTGGGATAAGCTCTCCCCGCCTAATGCCTTCATGGGATGTAACGGGAAACCAATTATTTTTTTATATTAACTTCTTCTATATTAATTTTATTTGTTTAATTTTAAATGTAATTTATGTTTCATTGTTTAAAGTTTAACATTATATCCTATGCGTAATATAAGACAAAGTCTTGGGCGTAGGTGACACAAATAAATAAATAAAATAAAAACCGGGGTGGCATAGTTGAAGACCCGAGCGACTTATATCTTCATAAGTCACTACAATTGTCTCCTCCTTGCTCCAAGTTATCCCTGCAAAGGCCATTAGTACCTTGTTACAGGTGTGGACTTCTCTCCTAATGTGATCAGCATGCTTCGAGAATGTATGGATATCATCGAAATAACTCGTTTGATATTCTTAGTTCTCCGAACTATAACTCTCTTGGTCCTATTCTGCTGGATTGGGTATGCAATACATTTTCTTGTCATCCGTGTAATGCGTACTATCAAACGCGATAGCAATGTGACCCTTATCATTTCCATTACCAGATATACCTCTGATTGTAGACCATAGCCTTTTCGAATCAATATTATTGCAGTTTTCCAGATGTTTTAGCCATCTGTCACGACGGTGCTGGTTGGTGAGTAAATTAATCTCATCCGTGGGGGGTATTATTCGTTCATCGGCCGGGTTTGGTGCCGCGTATAAGATGACACTGATCCGCTAGACGCGCAGCATCAGGTGGGTAATTGGGTCTACAATTTGGAATTCTACCAGCTGGGATAAAACGCTTTGCAGCGTTGAGTATGGTATTCCTAAGGATCATCTCACTCTGTCTGGCGCAAGAGGGTAGACGGACGCCCGTTTATACGACTCCACAAAGCCGTTAGGCTATTCTACAGTGATCAAGATGGGAATATGCTCAGAGTTCAAGTCTATATCCAGGTGGTATTGGCGAGAAGCGACACACTGACGACAGAGATGTTAGCGGAGCTTGAGCAATTAGCCGTTATTTTTGTGGAGAAGTCCTCATTTATCGCTGCGAATTCTGAGTTATCTATATGGCCTGCAATAGAAATGCCACGCTGGTCTGAGACTAGCTTGGCGAATCACATCTCATGATGAGCATTGAAATCGCCAAGTATAATTGTAATATCGTCCTGGAGTACGTGTTCAATAAGAAGGAATAGTTCGCACCAATGCTATTAACGGGCTATTCTCATCGCTTCAAGGAACTGATCGGGCTGGGTAGGGAAGGGTGGGTCTGTGAGTCGAAGTTCACGCATCGTTCGATGATGGACGCGAGCCCGCCACCGTGATTTCTCTACCTGCCTCTCCGAATGATGACATAGTTCCCATGAGATGAAAGTCTACACTTACTGGTGAGCTTAGTCTCCTGAACGGTGGCTATAAGGATCTTATCGTCACCTAAAATGCAAAAGGCCGTAACTACACTTTAGTTTTTTACAGGAGAAGGAATAAACGTTATAAATTAAAGACTACTTAAGACTTAATATCCAAATTTCTGATTCAAGCTTAGAAAACAAAGACGGATTTGTTTTGAAAAACAAATGAATGGAAAAAAGTAGTTTTTAAGAAATATTTATAGCGTTTATTCCTTCTCCTGTAAAAAAAACTAAAAAGTGTAGTTACGGCCTTTTGCATTTTAGATGACGTTATGTGTGTGCATAAGATGGTGATCTCAGCAATTTTCTTGTTAAGACCATTCAAATGTAACTGCATGATCTTAATAGATTTCTGATCACCAACTGTATGCAGTTGGCGCTGAGGGTAGTGCCGTGGTAATGGGTTGGCAGCTGTCTGGCGCAGCTAGGGTATTGCCGGAGGAAATTGAGAAGCTGTATGTCACCATTTTCTACAACAATTACACTGTACTGATGTTATGTTCCCATGTATAACACCGTTGCAAACCGAGCAAATCCATTGGGAAGGCATATCTGCATTTAAAACAGGAGCAGTGTTGCCTGACTGCTGTATTTGGCCACAACAACTCGCCACGAAACTTCTCGACCAGACTATGACTCCCTAGGCCATTACGCTGGACCTGGGGAAGTTTACGATAGATCGTAGTGTGACACACTGAACAGATCGAGACCTCGGGAGGGCCTGGATTCTGTTCTACACCAGCAATTATTAATAAAATTCTCAGCAAACCTGCTGCCATGATTTGCTCACCTGGGTAAACAACGGGTGGGTGATACAGCTGTTGCTGAGTTGAAAATCATTGGCCGAGTGAAACTCTGCTCGTTCCGGAGCATAGATCCGATCGTTGTGGGAATGAAAAACGACAGTAGATGAAGGGCATTCAGTTTAAATTTCCGATAGCCTAAGCTCGAGTTCGATTGGATGATTTGAAAGATACTGCTGCCGTTGTTGTAGGAAATGTTTCGTCTAGTAATTAGAATTTGAATTCAATACTCAAATTAGAACAAAAAAAATGGTTTCCCATTACATCCCTTGAAGGAATTGGGGAGAATTTCTCACAACCAGTGAGCTGTGCGCTTTATAGTTTTATACTCACTGATTGGGACCTACAGTTTTACACCGGTTCCGACGGTATTTTGAGAAGCTTTTTCTTGGCTAAATACTCAATAGTAGATAGGTGCGATAGAGAGTTGGCTTACACCAGGTGGAATTAGAAAAATTGATGACTTACATTTTTCATGTCGTTTTGATGAAAAACTGTGAAATTTGAACATATTTTCGAATTTTTTAAATATATTTTATTGTTAGTATATATTTGAGGCGTATTTACACAAATTGATATGTCGTTGCTGATTTATGGTTGGATGGTTTGACCCATTGCCTCTATCTGGTATTATTAAAGCAATTATTTCCAACATCCAACCGCCCATCTGCAACACACCAAATGTCATCAATTTTCCGAGAGAGTTGTCGACTCTATGCATCATTACTGTATGATTTATTCTGTTTGTAAAACATGGAACATAAATAAAGTCAGTTCAAACTAATTCATCAAAGACAAAACTGGGGATAATAGTCCAGCAGCCACTGTGGGAATGCCTTCTCCCACAGTCAGCAGTAATCAAGTTGCTCGAAACCGTATTCCTGAACTCAACATATGTCCAGGACTGTCCCAGATCTATTGCCGAGATGGGCAGCCGTACCAGGGCAGAGGGATATTCCGTCGAACTGCAGAGCGGATGATCTGGTGAGATTAGGGACTCCCTTAGAGGTTACAGGAATTGGAACGTGTTGGACTGTCCCAACCGACTTGTAAGCATATATTGCTAGAACGCTCTTATAACGAGCTTTCCAATAAGGACTTGACAATTTTATTTTCAAATAAAACGCACACCATTTGAGATATTTCCAAATCTTTATGATTGACGTGAAATACAATCAAAACATTTATGAATGGAACTCGACTTCGTTCATATGACCACCGCGGGCACGTCGGCAGCGGTCGATTCGTTGGACCCAATTTTCGATGACTCGGACACACATTTCGGCCGCTATTTCGCCTTCAATGTTGGCTCTGAGTTCTTCCAACGTTGTTGGCTGATTGGCATAGACCAATGATTTGACGTAGCCCCAAAGAAAAAAGTCTAGAGACATTAAATCGCACGAACGAGGCGGCCAATTGACTGGTCCATTTCTTGAGATAACACGCTCACCAAACTTATTCTTCAATAAAGCGATTGTAACGTGTGCTGTGTGGCTTGTGGCACCGTCCTGTTAAAACCACATGTAGTCCAAGTCCATGTTTTCCAATTCGGGCCAAAAATAATCGGTAATCATGGCGCGATAACGATCGCCATTCACAGTAACGTGACGATCGTTATTGTCGACGAAAAAATATGGTCCAATGACGCCGCCGGCATACAAACTGCACCAAACAGTTTTTTTGTGGATGAAGTGGTGATTCATGAAACACATGTGGATTTTCACCCAACCAATAACGCATATTTTGCTTATTGACGAACCCATTGAGCCAAAAATGAGCTTCGTTAGTGAAGATGATTTTGCGATGAAATTCATCATCTTGGCGCATCTTCTCCAGAGCTCAATCGGAGAACGTACGTCGCGTCAAATGGTCCATCGGCTTCAATTCTTGAGTCAGCTTGATCTTGTATGGGTGTAAACCAAGATCTTTACGCAAAATTCGCCATAAAGTGGTCTTGGCGATGCCCAGTTCTTGAGAACGCCGCGGAATCGGTCACCGACTCCGAATTTCGGTAGTACATTTTTATAATTTGCATACGTTGTTCGTTCGTGTACTTTACCATGATGAAAATTTTGAGTTTACTGTAAAAAAGGAAAGTAACAATTAGATGATCAGTGAAATAGTGCATTCACATATTAAATTCAAAATTGTCAAGTATCTATTGGAAACCCCTTTATGATAATGCAGGAGAGGAGGACCAATTGGCACAGGTTGTGTACGTGCAAGACAAATCTTTGCCGATAGCGGATAGCAGGAGATTCATGAACCTACTGTCACTAGTCATGCCCAAGGTATCAATGCTTTTTTGACGCGACCCTGGGACTCTTCTTGTTTGACGGGACCCTGTCTGAATGTTGACATGTGATGTTCATCAGACATATTATACAGCTTAGTTTTTCGACGGTTGTCTTCTGGAGATATAATTTTATGCATCGCTGAGGCGCATTCTAAAAGTTGATGTGTGTATGTTTCCATTTAAAATTCAAATGAAAAAAAATTATTGCCTAGGGATGCAACACAACGACTTCAATATGCCAATAGATTAATTTTACTTCTGATCAGTCAGTCGATGTTGGCCCACCCTATATTTCACACTTTAGAAAAATAATAAATGAATTATTTCGGTATTTTTCACAATAATTTTTTTCACTGACCTGACAACATTCAACTGGAACATCGACTCAGAAAATATAGTAAAAATACCAAGAAATTCTACTTCAAAAAGTAAATTATCAGTAAAATTCGCTTTTAAAAATTTTAACGCTACTCCCTTCCTTATTGGAATTCTATATACATAAAATCAAAAATGCAGAAATTGTCTACAGACGGTTATAACGGTTAGAGCAGTGATTCTCAACCTTTTTTTTGTTGCGGCACAATTTTAACGATTTCAAAATTTGGCGGCACACAAAGAAACATATCTGTGGTCACAAGTCATAAAAGCCTAACTCGAGTTAGGAAACAATTGAGTTATTAGTACCATCGTATTCAGCGTGTCTGAATCTATTTGCTATAAATTTTTCATTTTTCTGTCTATTATGGGAAAGCAATTAACCCTAAAAAACCTAATAGCTTAAGTTATTTTTCTAAATGACTGTTTTGGCATAACCGCCTAACTCATAATTTTTCAACTTTAATTTCCTACTTCAACTTAAGTGTTCTTTATTGCACATTTTTTAATTTCGCGTAACCGCCTAAGTCAATTTAGGATTACAAGAAATATAAACACTATTTTTTCATTATTGCCTAAATCAACTTAAGTCGTTATTCCAAAAAATAAAGAAAACATTTTATTTTCCTAACTTGAGTTAAGCTCTTATTCCGAAATACAATTTCGTTTTTTGACAATCATAAAATAAGTTAAGTTCTTTCTCCAAACTAAAAAAAAAAAAATTTTAAATCTCATGTCAAGTTAAGTTGTTAATCCAAATTTGAATTTAACAAAAACTATTGTCTAAACAGACTTTGGTGTTTATAAAGGGTCCGCCATCTAACGTTTTTTTATCAACTAGTGCTTATTTCGTGAATGGTAACACTTAGCTCATGTCTGATTTGACAGATAATTAGTTGTATCCTTCCGCTGAACGAATATGATTGTGTATACGCCTGAACAACGCTGGGAAATAATGCGTTTTCGCTTCGCTAAGTGGGCCTGCGATCATCATTTCAGATGAAGCTCATTTTGATCTTGGCGGGTATGTAAACAAGCAAAATTGTCGCATTTGGGGCACAGAAAACCCGCACGCATACATTGAAAAACCGATGCACCCAAAACGAGTCACTGTTTGGTGCGGATTTTGGTCCAGAGGCATAATTGGGCAATTTTTCTTCGAAAATGAGCAAGGAGTGGCCGTTACAGTCAATGGCGATCGTTCTCGGACCATGTTGAACGAATTTTTGTTCACAAAAATTGAAGAGAAGGATATTGGCAACATTTGGTTTCAACAGGACGGCGCTACGTGCCACACAGCCGAAGTTACACTCGATGTTTTGCGCCCTGTTTTTGAAGATTGCATTATCAGCCGCAGAGCTGATGTCGATTGGGCACCTCGGAGCTGCGATTTGAAACCGTTGGACTATTATTTGTGGGGTGCCCTCAAAGATAAGTGTTACGCCGACCAGCCAGAGACAATTGACGCTTTAAAGGACAATATTCGTGAAGCCATTGGTGAAATACAGCTGCACACAATCGATAATGTGCTTAAAAATTGGACCGATCGTGTAGGCTACTGCATGGCCAGCCGAGGCAGCCATTTGAATGAAATTATTTTCCATTATTAACCGGAAGGATTGTACTTTCAAATAAAAAAGAAATTTGAGAAAATATTCAGTAGTTTTTTTTTTTAATAGCATTTTCAAAAAAAAAAAGTTATTTGGCGGACCCGTTATCAAGCCTATGAACATTGGAAATTTTTCAAAAGTGAGTCAAGTTGAGTTAGGTCATTGCGAATACTTGTACATCTTTTAAGGGTGATTGATTTAAAAGTGGTAAATTTTAACAATTGCTGTGAAAAATTTGTGGAAAATGTCTAAGAGAGCACCAAAATTGGTGGAATGGGCTAAGATGCTGGCTGAACGTCCTAAGGACAAAGGTAAGTAAATAAAAGTTAGTTTATTGATATGTATTGTTCAACTTTGTTGAAAAATTTAAGTTTAATTTAAGAACGAGTAACGTTACGTAGATATGGTTATCAGTTTGTGTCTATATACGTACGTCTGTCTATACACGACTGTCATATCAAATAGTTACATATTCACTTCAATATAAACAACCTAATACTCTTGTTTATAATTGTACTCTAGTCGAACGTGTTGAAACAAAGTAATGAAGCAGGTGATGAAGTTTTTCTTGAAAACAGAGCGTTTGACTCAGACGATTCGATAAAGGACCTGATTTTAATTCATCATGTTCATCCATTACCATTCTTTACATAGGGTCATTGATAGCCATAGAGAACAAAAAGTGTGATACCCTTTGTAATGATGGAAAACGTAAGAGAAATCGTGAAAACACCATGAAATATTCTTTAGAAATTGGCGGTAATTTTATCCAAGTATGCAAAAAACATTTTGCATAGTGTTTTGATGGATGAATCCGACAGCTTCATAAAAACAGTCATTCGTAAAAAAAATTGGCTGTCCCTCAACGCAATTCAAAAATCTTCGAGGAAAGCATCCACCAACCTCTAAGATAGATGTTCAGGTAGTACGCGAAGTTATGAACCACATTTCAAGTTTCCATGCGTATGAGGGTTACTACAGTCGAAGCGGTACGAGTCAGAAATATTTGCCTTCCAGCCTGAAGCTATCATTCATGCACCACCTTTACAAATTGAAGGGCGAAAATCCAGAAAGCCTATCTAAGTACTGTCAGACATTCAAGACTATGGGCCTTAAATTCAAAGCACTTAACGTATACACTTGTAGTACTTGCGATACATACGTTGCAAAATTAAAAATCGCTAAAACGGAGGAAGAAAAATGTGCATTAATTGAACACAAAAATAATCATTTAATTGCAGCTGAAATGGCTTCTTAGTCAAAACGAAACGATAAAAAGGATTCAATGACATCAAGCACCATTAAGAGTTTCGATTTGATTTAGAACAATGCCTACCAACATCTTTCCTTCGAAACTCTATAAGCTCCTAGAAAAGACAACTCTGGACCACGACCTTGAAACCGATGTTGCAAAATGCTTTATGTGGCTCGAAACTATAGCCCGGCGTGGCGGAAATGAAATTGCATCATGTCTCTGCAAATTGTTAAAAATGTTGCCAGCGAAACAAAAACTGTAACAGTCTATAGTGAGTCATGTTCAGGACAGAATAAGAACTCTCTTGTTACTGCAATGTTTATGTTATTTATTTCAAATATTCGTTATACAAAAAGTTGTAATGAAATACAATACAAAACGTATTTAGATACAAATGACTCCTTTAAAATCTTAAAGGTGGCTCTTTAGCGTAAGCGGGCTTAATGGAATACAAAGAATAGCGGATTTACCATGCGGACCTGAAACAGTTTATAAACCCACAATTTCATTCATTTTACGACACTTTGTCAACAAGTACGGAACACCCAAATACCCATCCTGATTTGGCAGAGTATGACAGCAAAGAAAATATTTAAATAAAAGTTAAATATACTTGTAAAAACGTTTAAAATTTAATAAAATGGATTTCTTTAATAAAATATTGCATTTTCTGTATTTATTTATATTTATATTTATATTATATTTTTATTCTCCAGACATAAATGGTATAATTCAGAACATTGAACGAATTCAAAGTAAAAATTTACCTAAGTCTTTAAACTTTACGAATTATTATAGAGGAATAACAACCTAACTCAACGTGAGAGATCGTATCTGAAAAATGTTGACATAGAATAACCATTTATGTCAATTTAGGCGCACTTAAAGTTTTTTATTTTATCTGGAATAATAGCCTAACTCAACTTTAACTTTTTGGTTTTCTTTCGTTCAACAATTCATAAGAGCCTAAGTGTCTTTTTCGGTAATATCTTTTGAATAGGAGAATAAACAACTATTTTTTTAACAACTAAGTAAAGATATTCGTTTCCTGGGAATCTGTAGAAAAGTTTTCCCAAAAAAGCCGTCTCCTTTTTTTCAGTGAAGATTCCAAACTGTATTGAAAATATGGAAAAACAGACTTTGGCTGTTAGGACTTGTGACCACAGATATAAGTTTAAATATTATTTATTTACCTATAACACATTGCGTAAAATAGTTTATGATAATATTTTTAAATGTGCGAAATAAAATTATAGTCGTTTTGGTTACACGCAAGCAATAAGCTAAGTTGCACAGAAAACTGGCAATATAGTGAAAATCCATATTAAATCATTGTTGCAGAACTGTTTTCAATTCTGATATCAAAAAATTTGGAACAAGTGCTTCTCGAGGAAAAAAAAGAATGGGTCACTAATATATCCCCATTCATTTCATTAACATGTGCTACAAATCCTTTTAGATGTCCAATCATAGCTGGAGCACCATCAGTACAAATGTCAATACATGACTTCCACGAAATATTACTTTCTTCTAAATATGAACTAAAAATGGTGAGCGTGAGTTGTGGGTCACGTACTCATCTTAAATCAGTTCCTTTGCAGCAACCGAAAGTAAAATAAAATATATAAAAATTTGTTAAAACAGACTAATTAGTTACACTTAGTAATAATCTTTTATTGTAAAAAATAAATTGTGTGAATTTATGTGTGTGCTGTGATCATTTAGGTAAATTGAGTATCTATAAATGAAATAGGTAAATAAACAGAATGCAACGAGCAGCACGACAGCGAAGAAAGTGACGCATCGATAGCAGAAAAACTACCCGAAATATGTTACTGAACATTTATATTCTTGTGTGAGGGCGACGGTACAAATCGCAACAAAATGTGCATGTTTTTGTGTTTTAAACATAATTCGGTCGCACTTGTTTCGATGGATTGGAATTTGGATTCGAAGTCAATAAAAGCGAAAAAGGCAAAGAAACAAAGTGTTTCAAGTAAGACGAACATAAAAAAAACTATTTAACGTACAATGAAATTAATCCAATCGAAGTTTTAACAAATTTGGTTGAAACAAATAAAAGAGCAGTTGAAGAAAATTCTTACAGAGCGATCACTGGCTTAATGACGGGGAGATGCGGCGCTACAATTAAATGAGAGAACACTCAACACAACAACAATTGCATAATTTTAGAAACAATGATGTGGTCCTATGATAAAGAAAGTTTTGAACGTAGATCAATTGCTGTGATGAAACCCATAGGACAGTAAAGCTTATGTTCATGGCAAATAGAGACATACATAGATATGTATAAGTACATATCTAAAATATAAATCTTAATAATAAATTCCTCATATTTTTTTTTTAATTGCAGGACCTGAATACAAACGCAACAATAACACCCAACCCCTCGACTATCATAATCGTTCTCCAGACGAGTGGAATGGATATAATATATTTAGCAAATTCAGACCTTTTTCGAAACAAAAATTCAAAAAATTGCTGGCAAAACACCTTCAATGTAATACTAACAGTGCATTTATGCTCAATAATAATATAATATATAATAATAATAATAATATCATTGCAAGAACGATATTTATTCATTTCAATAATGAAACAAATTCATTGCAACAATGAAGCAAATTCATTGCGGCAGCGAAACAAATTCGTTTGCAATAATGAATCAAATTCATTGCAGCAACAATCATACGATTATCGCAGTGATGAACAATTTGCAGTTATTGAACACATTTTCGTAGCAAGAATGAAACTGTACTTTAGCCCACTTTCGATGACAAAAGTTGTTAGGGTGATGAGCATTATCATCACTGTGACGATGCTTTTCCATTCACTGCGGTGGTTTCGTCGATTTGTAGAGCAACATTTGAATTTCCAAGGGTTTTGCAGTATTTTGCTCAATATTTTGCGGCACATCTTTAATTTTGCGATGGATTGTGTCATTCGAAAGTGGTGTTTTACAAATATCAATAAAATTTTGCGACAAGCTGGTTATAATTTCTTCAGCCAAATTGTAGGGTTTAATTTAACAGCAATTAATTCAGCTATTTCGTAAGGAGCTTCTTGAGCCTTTTCATACACAAAAACAACTTTTACTTGCTTGGATTTTGAAGATAAGGTAGCCCAATATAAGTTACAAAACTTACAAAAAACTCTGAAGAAATAACTGGTCAAAAAATAACTATGTACTCGAATAACGAAATAATTTAAAATTTTCTATGGTTTTAAATCTCTATTCCCGTTAAAAGGATTTTACTTTTTAAATCATATTATTTAATAATATTCAAAATTAAAATGTTCCAGCATTTGATCGCTTTTTTTAAATATTTGCATTCTTCGATATTCCGCTGCCCTTTGGTTAGCATCGTCAGGAAGATAAACACAATTATTAATTGAAAACGAAATGAATACTATTAACGAATTTATATATCTAAAATTTGGCGTCCCACTCTTTGAATTTCGCGGCACACAAAAGTGCCGCGGCACAGTGGTTGAGAATCACTGGGTTAGAGGGTCAAATATGCCGATTATTTAGTTTAGGAGATATAGCTAAAAGTAAAAGATAAGCTCATTTTCCAATTTAAAAAGTGGTACTGTTGGAGATCTTATCGATTCATAAGCTTGTGTTCCCAAAACAAAAATTTTACGAACAGTATTTTCATTATTTTTGTTCGCATGTATCTATCTACATAAGCTGTATGCTATTTAAAAAAATGGAATATATTATTTTGCAAAATCGACTTATGTTGATTTATGTTGTTCCACAGGAGGATTTAAATAGTGTTAAATCTTATATTGAGTTAGATTGTTATTCCATGAGAGGTTTTGCCTATAATTTAGGTAAGTCGATATTCTGAGGGCTATAATTTCTGGAAATATCTGCTGAAGTTAACCAAAATTTTACGGATGGTACTTCCGATCAAAGAGATAATCGTAGAAAGTATCCTTTACTAAATTCTATCCTAAGTGTTCTAAATGCGTTTTTTGTACCATTTTTATAGACATAATGTTGTAAAAAGACCTCAAACAATTCTATTGGTCATCAAATTTTAGATTCTTGCTTTGAAAGACTTTCCTGATCCGGTTAAGATCCGTTTTCAGTGCTTATGAAATTTACATGCATAAGGAATTTACATATTTGGCCGTCGGTGGTGCAATGGTAGTGTGCGCGGCTCTTGTGCATGAGAACGTGCTGTGGGTCTTGTGCTCTGACCACCTTAAATTTCTTTCGACGGCGGTCACCTCGCTTACACTGAACGGAAAAGCATCGTCACAGGGATGCAAATATTCATCACGCCAATATCTTTCGTCATCGAAAGTGAGCTAACGTACAGTTTCATTCCCGCTACGAAAATGTGTTCATCAACTGCAAATTGTTCGTCACTGCGAAGAACGCATGGTTGTTGCTGCAGAATTTCATTCATTATTGCAACGAATTTGTTTCGTTGCTGCAATGAATTTGTTTCATTGTTGCAATGAATAAGTATCGTTCTTGCAATGAAATTATTTCCTTGCTGCAATTAATTGGTTTCATTACAGCAATGAAGTTGCTTCATTCGCAGTGTCCTTGATGATGCAGTGGCGCAGCACTTGACTTGGTTTGGGTCCAAAGAGAAAAAGGCAGCTAAAGACTTAATAGTGGCAGCAGCTATCAAAGGTAACCTAAAAGTATGCCCTAAATGTTTACATTTCATTTTAATATAGATTTTTAATTCTATATTTCAGCGGCATTTCATCGGATATACCCAAATAATCCGTTAGAAACGATGGAAGTAAGAAGTAAGAAATACTTCCATATGCGAAAGACCGCGTTACCAAAAAAACTAAATATAATGAAAAAATTTGATTATTTGATTATTTTATTCTGAAATGAATTTGATTATTTTATTCTGAAATGAGATCGGAATCAATATCGAAATGATTTCGGAACCCATCGTAATGATTTAAAATCCGACCACATTTCGCTATCGGGTCCGATTTCATTTTGCTATCGGGTCCGAATTCATTTCGATATCGGATCCGAATTCATTTCGCTATCGGATCCGATCTCGTTTCGAGATCGGACGCAATTCTCGTTTCGAGAGCGAAAGAGGAATTTCTCCCGCTCGCTGATCCGATCACGAACCGAGAACGGGTCCGTTCTCGAAATCATCTCCGAGTAGTCGGATCCGAATCGGAGCCGATTCTGATCCGTTGTGCTTATTGGGTAGATACACAATTTACACAAACGATCGCAGCAAACACATAAACTCACACAATTCATTTTTCTGAATAAAATATTATTACTTTACTAAGTTGAACGAATTAGTCTGTTTTAAAAAATGTATTTAAATTATTCCGGCGGAATAATTCGGTTGTTGCAAATCAACTAATTCAAGATGTGTACGTGGCCCAGCACTCACGCTCACCATTTCCTCTTGCTGGCCTCTTTTTTATGCTCAATCATTTTTTTTTGACTGCTTTTCTCTCTTTATCTTCATAAAACTTAGTTTCGTTGCAATAACGAAATTGTTTCGTCAACTGTAAATGTTGGCAAATCTCCAAAATAAATAATTAATAAAAATAATCAATAAAAAGTAAGAGATACACCAAATATTAATAGTTTAAATCTCATGCACTTCCTCTTTTTAATTTTTGACCCATTTTTCTACACAATTAAAATTAAATAAAATTGTTGCAGAAACGAAAAGTAAGTTCTTGCCGCAACGAATGAAAAATTCTCAAAGAAATCATGTATGAAATTTTTCGTTGCAGCGACTACCAAATTGTCTAATATACGA
This sequence comes from Phaonia tiefii, assembly GCA_963931995.1. NCBI lineage: Eukaryota > Metazoa > Arthropoda > Insecta > Diptera > Muscidae > Phaonia > Phaonia tiefii. Next base: position 179,624,828 of record OZ008368.1, on the reverse strand, counting down.
AACTTTTCATTGTAGCAACGTAAAAACATTAACGAAAATGTTTCATCCATACGACGAAGCATTATTCCTTTCAGTGTAGTGACGGCGAAACTATCGAGTATTTAGCCATGAAAAAGCTTCTCAAAATACCGTTCGGAACCGGTGTAAAATTGTAAGTCCCAACCAGTGTGTGTAAAACTAGAACGCGCACAGCTCACTGGTTGTGAGAAGCTCTCCCTAATCCCTTCATGGGATGTAACGGGAAATCATTTATTTTTGTTTTTATAAGGAATACGTGTATAAAAAATCGCTAAAATTTCATTAACCCAAAGATGCGAAATTTTCATTCCCTTAGGAAGTACGTGTATAGAAACTAAAGAAAATTTCGAGAAATTTCGTTCACTTTTTTATTTGCTTGGTACTCAGCTGTTTGCGGAAGTTTCGTAAGAAAAATCATTTACAGGCTTATTACACCAAAGTTATTTCGTACGAAAACAATTGTTTGATAATTGTTTGTCACCGGAACAAATAAAAGTAACAATGCGTTAAAAATACAGAGTAAAATGACACAGAGTAATGACGTATAGAGTAGCGATTTTTCTCAGTAAATTTACGAAGTGTGGTGTGGTTGAATATCGACGTTCCATGTTGGAAAGTATTGCTTTAATAATACCAGATACTGGCAATGGCTTAAACTAACCAACAAGAAAACAGCGATGGCATTTCGTTTTGTGCGTTAACATTTTTGTGTAAATGCACCACAAATACGTTTACATTTTACAGATTTCCATCAAAACGACATGAAAAATGTAAGTACACAATTTTTGTAATTCCAATTTACGTCAAAGCCAATTTATGTACGTCAAATAACTCTCTATCGGACCAACCGCACCATGAGTAGTGTGAATTGAAATGTCAGATGAGAAGAATGACAGCTCTATATGACATTACTCTACGATTTTTGATGGCTGTAAGTGACATCGTCCTGTTGAAACCACATATTGTCCAAGTACATGTCATCTAATTCAGACCATAAAAAGTTTGTTATCATGTCGCTGACGTTCACCGTAACATCATTACTTACTACTGACTTATCTGACCACAAACAACCCCAAGGGGTCAAAGGCCTTACAAAAGGAGGACAACATGTTTCTCCAACCGCCTTGATCTTCATATTTTTCTCCTCCAGTTGGTAAAAACAAGCTCTTGCAGGCAATATTCCACCTGGTCTTTTCAGCGAAGTCTTGGTCGTCCTATTTTTTGATGTCCTTCGAGTACGTCTTCCAATACCTTTCGCACTGGTTTATTCTGATCCATTCTAAACATAAGTACTGACATGGCCTAGCTAGCGTAAACGCGTTATTTGGTACGCATAACTACGTCTATGTATGTATACAGATTATACAGCTTCTGGTTCATCCGTCGTAGATATTCGCCGATTTCTATTTTAGGACCATCTATTTTTCGGAGCATTTTTCTCTCGAAGACCCCCAGTGATGTTTCATCAGCATGCGACATGGCCAAGAATTCTGCGCCATAAAGCAAAACAGGTTATATGAGAGTCTCATATACTCGTAGTTGGATCTTCATTTCTAGAGAGAGGGTCTTATCTCTGAAGTGCCTGTCAACTGTTTGCAAGCACAATTCTCCGTTTGATTTCCAGGCTGACATTATTGCTTCTGTTCCCGGCAGATCCAAGGTAAATAAATTCGTCTGCTACCTCGACCTTATAACGGTTATCAACATTAACACTTTCATCCAATCGGGTGGATGTTCTGCTTGTCAAAACCATTAATTTTATCTTGTCCTCCGCAAGCTCCAGGAAAAACTCGCTTGCCAGTACGCGTATGTTGTGTTTGAGAAAATTCCCGGGAGTCTTGCCCTCTATTGCCTGCATCCGACAGAATTTTGACTCTCGGAAAGTTGTTTTCATTGGCATTGCTCGATTGCCACTAGCTCCGCAGTCATGTATGAGAACTTCTTGTCAATGTGAAACGATTTGGGCAAGTCAGAAGTTGGGTGATGGAACGCCGTTGCCGATATGTTCCCCATGATGGAGCCGTCCGAAAAATACGTCTCACAGCATGTCACTCTGAGCACGTTTAACTTTTCCGTCAGCAAGGCATTGATCACCTCCCCGTTTCTCGGCTTTCTTCCTCATTGCACCTTGGAAAACATCACCAACAATCTTGATGTTATCCATAAACCTGCGCGTCGCTTCCTATTTGCCAATGTCGGACAATATGTCTCTAAATTTGCGATAAATCTTCCCATAGATCGTTATCGAGGGACCCTGCACGCTCCGTAAGGTTTCCGCCGCCGGAAATGTAAGCTGATTTCTGTATTCCACAATTTTTGCTTTGAGGACGACCTTTGCCACTGTTAGATCCTTATAAAATGCAATGATGAGGAAATCATCCGTAAACTGAAATAGTAGACAGTTTGAGGAATTTAACTCATGGAGCGAAATTGTATACATGTTGCGAACTTCCCTGGGCCACGTAACCGATCGTTTGCCCAAGTGCAACGTTCTGTTGACGTGATAATCTAAAATCCTCTTGACAATGTGGCTATTAAACTCCAATCTAAGCATTTTCAGCACCAGTTGAACAACGTCAAGGTAGTCATATCCATTCTCGACGTCCACCGACATACCCATAATCTGGAGTTTCAAATATCTCATGGCGGCTATCGATGTCGTGACAATGTCGTTCACAACCTAGGAGTTCGATAGCGTGGCCTTAAGGCATACAATCGTTCAGGCAAAATCGGCCCTCCAAGATCTTAAGGGGCACACTTGGCAGACATAATATAATGATAATATGGAAAAGAGCCTGCTTCATTCATACACTCAGAGAAGTAATTGTTTGAGAAGAGGTTATATCAACCGTATATTCGGCTGTTACCACCTAATTGTGCTTGCCACAACCGAATTGAATTTAGATGTAGTCACAAATGAATTATTATTATTATAAAAATTAAACAGAGAGAAAATAAAGTCATATAAATCGGGTGATCTATAGGGTAATAAATTTGTTATGCATGCCTCTTCCGACCTTTTTTCAATTCCCGGCCATCATGGGACACATGATGCTGCTCGCGTATGCTTATGATATAGATATCATTGGGCGCACAGTTATAGAAGTTACTGCGGTGTTTTCGAGAATTGAGCAGGAGTCATCAAAAGTGGGTCTGATAGTAAATGAGGACAAGACAAAATTAATGGTTTCAACGAGCAGGGCCTCCATGAGATTAGACCAAAGCGTGAACGTTGATAACCGTTATAATTTCGAGGTGGTGGACGAATTTATATACCTCAGATCTGCCGTAAACAAAAGCAACAACTTCAGCCTTGAGATCAACCGGAGAATTGTGCTTGCGAGTAGAAGTTATCTTGGTCTAAGCAAGCACTTTAGAGATAAAGCCCTCTCTCGAGTAACAAAAGTCAAACTATACCAGACTCTCATATTACCTATCTTGCTTTATGGCGCAGAATCGCAAGCAGACAAACATCTGAAGGAGTTTTCGAGAGGAAAATACTCCGAAGAATGTATGGCCCAGTGCACAAAGGTGAGTATCCGCCGAGGCATGAACCATGAGCTGTACGAGCTATATCCCGACATTGACAGAGTTAAGCGGATCAATATAACGCGATTGCGCTGGTTAGGCCATGTCAGTAGAAAGGATGAACACGAACCAGCACGAAGGGTTTTCGAAACCGAACTAGAAGGAAGACGAAAAATAGGCGTACACTTGGTATTGCCAACTGGAGAATTAAGGCAAATGATCGAACTGGTTGGCGAAATATGTTATCTTCGTTTTGTAAGCTCCCTGACCTCTCGAGGTTGTTCGAGACGGGATGAGTAAGTGGCCTCAATCATCCCATATGTAATCCGATCCATCCCCGGTGCCAACCTGGCAATGCGTGACTCAATAAAGCTCCCAAACGTGGAGTAACGTAGGTCCGGCCTTATGTCCGATGTTTGGCACATGACTTGCCTAGCTGCTGTCTTTAGACGAAAGAGCCCACAACTTATTCACCACGAAAAATCGTGTTTTGGGCTTTATTTTTGTAGTTGTATTGCATTTGACCCACAGTAGACGGTATGTGGTTGGTGAGGATTTGGACATGGATTCTGGATTCTAGATTTCGCGATGTTGTGGCTAATCAAAATAATATCATAAGCAATGTTAAACGCATAATAACTGCAAAAATACTTACATTTACATTATATTTTAATCGATTAGATCGATTAGGAATTTGCGTCGAAAATCAGATTGTTTTACAGCCACCATTTGCTTATAAATTAAAAATGAGGAAAATCTAGGTACATATACGGCCAAATGTACAAATGTTTTAGTTGACCAAACTGTATCAACAATAGTGCTCCTTCGCAATATGCTGTGCGCCCCGAATGAGAGAATTTGTTCGTCGTTATGGACTGACTCTTTCTCCTTGATTGGTATATTGGACACCATCCGGGCGCTTGCCAGTATATATCTGTCCCTATATGGGATAATTTGTATTAGCACCACATATCCACCATACCATGATGCCATATTTGGCTGGTTTTGAGGGTATATATTGCGTAAATCGAGTGCGCCCACGATACGGGAACAATTGTTCATCGACACAGTCGCCTTATAAATCTCATTATGGTACGAAGGCCACAATGTGGGGAACCGTTGAAAACTCCGGCAAATAACAACAACACGAAGAACGCCTACAGTTTGGTTTCGGTAGTTGGATCCATTTCTTTAATTTTTTTAGTTGGACACTTTGATTTCCAAGCACGAAATCTAGCACGATGATATCGACCATTCTGGGTGTAATAATTTTCTTCAAAATGTTTACATGGATCAGCAGAAAGCGACGATTGTGTCCAGCTTTGATAGATATATTGACGAGGTTTGCCTGGTGATGGTGCTTGCGACATTCAAATAACTCCAACTTTACTGGATCTCCTTGCAATTGAAGATAATCCGAATGTCGTTTATCGTCATCAAACTCATTTTCTGAAGTGGCATCCTTATCGTCAACATCCTCATCATCGATAGGAGTTACATCCTCAGTTTCTACTATCAGATGCATTATCATCATACTCATTTAAAAATTCTTCGTTCTACTCATCATCACTGTTACACAGATACATCATCCTATCATCTATACCCTGCTTTTGAGCGGGTGACGTATTCTCAAATCAGGCTGGTCTATTTAGAACCATACCAACGAGGTCTGGAAGTGACATATCAAACTCAGAACTCATTTTGAATAAAGGGAAAATCATCGAAAACTATTTGAAAAGAATCGACGTTCACTCGCGAAATGCTATTACATTACTAAATGATTCGTTTACAGGCTCCAAATGCACTCCATAAGAGTAGACAACATGTGTACATTGTACATAAATATGTGTATATAAGTATTCCCAAAAATAACCGAATTTAAAGAAACGAAGGTAGAAGGTACCGCTGCAAATATGTTTTCAAAAACACATGATGGTGAAGCCGCAATGCGTAAATATGGAGAAGATTCACCAGCAGAATCGTAGCTCAGTATAAACCATAGCAATTGTTTATACATTCTATACCCTGTCTGGTTTGGAATCTCTTCCTGCCAGATGGAAAGACTTAGAAGATGGGAAAGACTCATCCTTATGAGCTGCTTGGGCTTGCGGATGCGGATAGCCGACGATAGTTCGGTTGTGCTACGATGTACAGGATGGTCGACCTTGACAGAATAGACGTGTACCTTGTTAGAGGCGCACTTAAATTTCTGGAAAGGGCAGCCTTTCTAGAAAACGGACTTGTTGAGAATAGTTTGGTCCAGGGCGAACGCCTGGAGCGACTTATTGAATTAGGGTATAGTCCGGCGGTTGGCCTCGCGACCTTGGATAGGGACTCGTCTTCGTAGATGACAAACTCCTATTCTATCATAGGAGAATAGGATTTTTTGACCTGGACGACACTGTGTACATTGTGGACCAGTAGTGGCACCTCTTACCAGTAGGTAGGGCTTGTAAATAGTGTAAATAGTTGTAAATATGATACAGGGTGATTCAGGAAGTTCCGGACAAATTTCTCCAGCGTATTCCTTGGCTCATTTCATGAAGAAAAGTCCACTAGGACCGTGTCCGAAAATACAAGGGTGCGAAATGGCAGCGGGTTCAAATTTTTCGGATTGCCGGTAGGAGGATAGTAGGGTAAAGTAGCTAACCTCTGAGCCAGTGGTCGGATTTTTGTTGGTCTTTAAGAGGCCTGATTGATTCTGAAAGGCCTCATAAAGACCTTTCCAACAAAAAAATCCGACCACTGCCTCAGAAGTTAGCTACTTTACCCTACTACCCTCCGTTGTCTGAGGGCGCTGATATTAGTGGCTTATTGGCATGGATCTGCGACTTACGGAAACCCCACAAGAAAAAGCCTAATTGATTAAATCGAATGGTGTCTGGTGCCACTTCACGTCGCCTCTGCGTGAGAAAAATCTTAAATCGGTCATGCAGAATGCGCGTTGTGGCATCGGCTGCGTAGCACGTAGCGACGTCCTGATGAAACCACAGATCTGTAACGCTCTCCGTTGAAAGACCACAATCCAGACCAAACAATGGCATTTTGTACTTGCATTGCCACTTGATATTGATTGACATCGTCCAAAATCCAGCAACGCTTGTTGACGCACCCACTTATTCAAAAATGGGTGCCGTCGCGCGCAGCGTTGCCAGATGAGAACACCCATTTTGATAATAAAGTTGTATCATTTTCACGTGTTGCTCGACACCGGAACTTGCCATGGTGATTGTCTTTATTGTCGGAAATATAAATAACTATTGGAAATCCCCTTTTGTATTAAGCTCGATTTAGCACTTTTGGGATTTTTCTGGCCGTTTTCGTTATTTGGCTCGTTTTAGCACTTTTTAGGTAAAGGGTTTTTCAATAAGAACGCTACAAAAGCTTTTAAATAAAACAAAACCGGTTTAAGATACCAATGAAATTCTTTATTCCTGTGAAAGTACGTTCGATGCACTTATGTATGGAACTCGATTTCTTTTGCATGGCCACCACGGGCACACTTGCAGAAATCCAGACACTGAACCCAATTTTCGACGGTTTTCAAGCATAAATCGGCCGATACTGCTGCAATTTCACGTTCGATATTCGTACGAAGTTCATCAATCGTCGCTGGCTTGTTGGCATAGACCATAGACTTGACGTAGCCCCACAGGAAATAATCTAACGGCGTCAAATCGCACGACCGAGGCGGCCAATCGACTGGGCCATTTCATGAGATAACACGTTCACCAAACTTGGTTTCCAATAAATTGATTGTAGCATTCGCTGTGTGGCTTGTGGCGTCGTCCTGTTGGAACCACATGTCCTCCAAGTCCATATTATCCAATTGGGGCCAAAAATATTCGGTTATCATTGAACGGTAGCGATTCGCATTCACAGTAATGTGTCGGTCTTGATCATCACGGAAGAAGTACGGCCCAATGACGCTTCCGGCCCATAAACCGTAATTTTTTTGGGATGCAATGATGACTCATAGATTACGTGTGGATTGCTGTCTGACCAATAACGCATATTTTGCTTATTGACGAAGCCATTCAGCCAGAAATGAGCCTCATCGCTGAAGATGATTTTCCGATGAAAATCCGAATCATTTTCAAGTTGTTGCTCAGCCCAATTCACGAACATACGACGCTTATGGTGGTCAAGCGGCTTCAGTTCTTGCGTCAATTTGATCTTGTAAGGATGTAGGCCTTACGCCACAATGACGTCACAGAGATGCCCAACGCTTGAGAACGACGTGTGAGAGACAAATTTGGGCTTTCTTGAACTGAAGCGTCAGCGGCAGCAATATTCTCGACACTATGGGCACTTCTTTGTCTCACTGGCACGGGAACATTTTGTACTGTGCCTGTGGATTCAAATTTTTCCACTAGACGCTCAGTTGTTGATCTGGTAGGACGATTATGACGACCATAAATTGGACGTAGCGCTCTTAAAGTTGAGGCCACTGACTCCAAATTTCGGTAGTAAATTTTAATAATTTCGACTCGTTGTTGGCTCGTATATCTTTCCATGATGAAATGGAAAACCTTACTGAAGAGAAATATCAAAAGAGCGGGACAAAATATGGCGTCGTTTGCTGTCCCTATCGATTTACTTTCGTAGCGTCACTGATGAAAAACCCTAAACTTCGACGGCTCGTTTCGTTCCTGCAGAGTTGGCATCACTGATCAGCTGTTTGATAAAAAGACTCTGGTTTGTATACGTATGTATATGGCGGAATTAGGACGTAATACATACGAAGAGAAATAAGATAAAACTTTTTTGTTGTGATTGGTCATATCAAAACATGTTTTTAGCATATAAAGTTGGTTTCAAAATCATAATTGCAATAAAATACGCCTATCGCCCATTCGCCTTCACATTCTATCGTGTATGATATTTCCAACTAGTAGGACGTTCAGAAAATACATTTAACTGATTCCTCAGTTCCCTAGAATTGAACTTGCCATTTTTGATCAGCCTGGCAACACTGATCATTGTACGACAATAAAACAATTGTTATTTTGTTATGTTTTTGTTTGTTGTTTTTGTTCATTTATATAATTGTTTTGTTCTTTTATTTATTCCTTTATTAAAAAATAAGCAAAACTACGTTTATAACAAGATGATTTTCATTTTCTTTTATGCTTAATTAATAAGTTTTTCTTCTTCTTTTCTTCAATCTCTCGTCAAAAAAAAAAACAAAAATACTTCTTTTGTATTAATAATTTATTCGATTACATGGATTTTTGTTATTTGAATTTTCTGTTTTTTTCGGGGTTCCATTTAAATATTTGGGGAGTTTTTTTTAATGTCATGCATGTTTGTTCATGTCTGAAAGAAGGGGGATACATATGTTTGTATGTATGCATTTTTATGTTCTTATCTTATTGATTTTTTCACTTATTTACTTTATTGAATGTTTCATTGTTTTATAGTTTCATTTTGTATTTAGTTTCATCTTCTTTGCTCTTCGCATTTCATATCATTCACTTTAAATTGAATTTTTCGTTTTGATAGTATAGTATAGTATGTATGTGTGTGCGTGTGTTCATTTGGACAAATATCAAAAGTTATGTTTTCTTTATTTATTTAAATTATTTAGGGCGCGTCGTAACGGATATACATGCACTTTGTTCGCCGAAAACAAAACAGGAAACGGAAATGACACTTTGCTGTTTTTGTTTGGTCTAAAGGATAAGGATTGTGATGGGAGGTAATTATCATATGTATGTATGTATGCAGTTTAGATGCAGTTTTTCTTTTTTGTTTCTGAATATTGTTTATATGTATGTATATGTTTGTGTATCTGTATCTTTACAATGTATTTTCATTTAATTGATTTGGTTTGTTGAATTGAATATTCTAACCTCTGGTTCTAGGCCATCTATTACATTTTTCCTCGTAAATTTCGTAGATTTTACAAATTACAAATTGGTTTCAAGGTCTTTAAATTAAAAGGACATTTTAATAAAAATAAACGTAGAAATTAAATGCACAGTTGTTTTTCGGATGTAAATCAAAAAAAAACTATTCCTAAGTTAAGAAACAAGTGCTTGCCACTCGTTCAGACATTATTTTCAATATTTTTGGCTCGCGAATCGAAATCCATTTTAGTAATTAGTGATTGAAATGGCAATTGAGTGGCCATCGCTGGCGGATTTTTTGACAACCCACAACGCCGCCGACCATTGCTAATACACGAATTTATAAAAGTCTGAAGCACTAAGCCCTTCTCTCCACTGTTTCTATATCTATCAGTTGGCAAGCAGGCAAATTTTGCGGGAAGTTGCCTCGATCAGGATTAGCAGATCATTATTCAGCAGGCTGATTTAAACCTTGACTGTTCTACGTTTGGAATACAATTTGTTGTCATTTCACCCAATCATGTTGGAAAAAACAAAACACACTTTTTGTTTGGATGCCTCAAAAATAACAAATTTCGTATCAAAAGAAATGTTGATGTCAGCTTCCTTATGGAACAAACTTTTGTGAAAGTTTTCTTTGGTAACTATGATAACAAGGTTTTTGAAAAGAAAACATTGATTTAAAAATATAAAGTTTTTATAAGAAAAGTTTAACAACAAAAATTCCAGGAAGAAAAATTTTACCACACAGATTTCCATAAGAATACATTAACAAAGATTTGCATACGAGCATGAAGACTGTGACAACAAAAACTTCCATTAAAATCTTTTACAACAAAGATTTCTATAAGAACACTTTGACAACAATGATTTCAGGAAGAAACTTTGGACAACAAAGATTTCAAGAAGAAACATTTGACAAAAAATAAATTCTCAAAAAACCCTTTCCCAACAATTTTTTTTAAAAACACCTTCGACAAACAAAGTTTTCTAAAGGAGACCGAGGATCCTAATATGTTACAGCCGCCGTTGCATTTTGTTTTGCAAGTGACAAAACTTAAACAAATCATGCCTATCGGCATGATGCAAAAGAGTTGTGCATGAAGGTGTTTCCAATGTTAATGCTTGGTGTTCTTCGAACGTATTTATAAAGGAGTTCCCATTAATATGATGAGTGTTTTGATACGTATAGTTTTGATGAATTCACCGAAAAGCATACCAAAAACGTCTGCTGATGAAGATCTTGACAACATCCGAACTAGCTATATAGACAGTCCTTGTATTATTGGAACACTTTTTGTGCTCGACATTTTGAAAATAATATACATCTAACAAATAAGCCTAATATTAACAAGGTCTTTTTGAGCTTGAATAAATTAAAAAAATTCAAGTTTTAATATAAATATATAGTATATTTCAATAAATTTAATTTTGTTAAACTATTTATAAAATTTAATCATGGGCGTAAACCCATACAATCAAAGCAAGTAACATCTCAAAATTATACAAAATAATTGAATTGACAAAATAATTGATAATTAATAAATTGACGTGTGATTCGAGGTGCCAGTATCGACTCGGATCATTACCTGGTGGCTGCGAAAGTTCGCATAAGACTGAGCAGGGCGAAAAACGTACGAAGCCGAACACAGGAAAAGCTAGATATTGGCAAGCTATAAATACCGGAGATATCAATGTCCTATCGACAGAAGCTCTTTCTCCTGCAAGAGCTGAAGAATATCCCCTCCCGAAGACCTAGATGCGCAGTGGAAGCACATCTCCCATTCTTTGGAAACCGCTGCTAGGACTCAACTTGACTATCAAAAACCGCAGAAGGATAATCCATGGTACGACGAAGAATGTCGCATTGCAACTGATGAAAAAGACGCTGAACGTATGCCAACGAAACAGTCAGTTACAACGCGTGCTGCGAGTGAGCGGTACAAGAAGCTAAGAAGGGAGGAAAGCCAACTATTTAAGCGAAAAAAATGGCAGTGGGAGCAGAGAGAGAGAAAGTCAAAGAACCGAAATGTGCAGGGTGAATGGTGAATCACGAAAGTTTTTCCAGAGGGTAAGAAGATTGAATAACGGGCCTAATAATGGGCTGCCCTCCTGCAAGGACGAGAATGGGAATGGGAATGGGACGAGAATGGGTGACTGAGAAACAGTGTGTGCTCAAAATGTGGAGAGACCACTTTTCAGCACTACTCCACCCAGATTCTTCCACTGAAGATCAGGAGGTAATGATAGTGGAAGATAGTGTAGATTGTAGCCCCCCCCCAACCAAGACAAGATTAGAACGGCGATCTCCCGCCTTAAGAATAAAAAAGCCGCTGGTGCGGATGGCCTACCCGCTGAACTTTTTATGGCAGGTGGCGAAGGACTGATATGCGGTATATGGCTGGGGGAATCTATGCCCGACGATTGGAGTCTCAGTGTATTATGTCCTGTATTCAAAAAGGGTGATCCGTGTGTCTGCTCCAATGTGAAAGACTAAAGCCAATTATTTAAAACCTGATTGGACCTTATCAGTGTGGTTTTAGACCAGGCAAGTCCACGACTAACCAAATATTCACGCTACGCCAAATCCTGGAAAGACCCTCGAAAAGCAAATCGATACATACCACCTTTTTGTAGATTACAAAGCTGCTTTCGATAGCCCCATACGGGGAAAACTGTACGAAACTGTAAACTGCACCAAATCAGCAGTGAAAGTGGGGAAAGACCTCACTGAACCATTCTGTACTTTCATTCTGTAATTTCCCGCAATCTCTTCAACATCTTAATGGAGATAGTAAGGAGAAAAGCTGCTGTAAATACGAACAAGACCATTAACACTAAAAGCCATATGTTGTTGGCGTATGCTGACGACATAGACATCATTGGGCGAAATTTGCGAGAGGTTACTGCAGTATTTTCAAGAATTGAAAAGGAATCAGCGAAGGTGGGTCTTGCTGTTAATGAGGGCAAGACAAAATTGATGGTCTGAACGACTAGATAAACCTCTCGACTTGGTCCGCACTTGAAAATTGACAACCGATTTAATTTTGTAGTGGTAGATGAATTTGTCTACCTTGGATCCGCCGTGAACAAGGACAACAACGTCAGCCTGGAGATAAATAGGTGAATTGTGCTTGCAAATAGACGCTATTTTGGGCTCAGAAAGCAGTTATATCAGACTCTCATTTTATCTGTCTTAACATATGGCTCCGAAACTTGGGTCATATCGCAAGCGGATGAAAGACACCTGGGAGTATACGAGAGAAAAATTCTCCGAAAAATATATGGTACTGTTAGGGAAAACAGCGAGTACCGACGTCGCTGGAACCAAGAGCTATATAATCTATATTCTAACATGGACACAGCTAGGCAAATCAAATTAGGCCAATTGCGTTGCCTAGGCCATGTTATCAGAAGGGATGAAGATGAGCCAGTGCGAAATGTTTTCGATAACATACCCGATGGAAGCAGGAAAAGAGGACGACCAAGACTCCGCTGGAAAGACCAGGCAGAAGAATTCCTCCGTATCATTGGTGTTACCAACTGGCGAGAAAAGCGAAGGATAGAGCCAGTTAGGAGAATATGTTGAACTCATGAGGTTGTAAAATAGTCAATAAAAGTAAATTAATTTGGGGATAGTTTTTAGAAACTGGACCACTCGGTAGCTCCCGTTTTCTACTCGGATGTGATACCATGACGTTCCCATCAAAATCAAGTGTTCGGTTGTCGCAAATAAATTCCTCAAATTAACTTTAATTACTTAAAATGATATTGTGCGGAACGAAATTATACTATGCGTGTATCACCATTGGTGAGGTTCTTCGTTACTGCAGGCTGGATGATGAATTTCCAACTAAGCAAGGACTGGAGGTAATACTCTGGCAGTATCATAATCCAACATAACGGATAAAACTAGCTGACAACGAACCAGTAAACATTTATTTTATGGGTACTCAGGATTCATATCCCTCAGTGAGACCAACGGTCTGACACCAGTATTTATTTTCGCTTTAACATTATTACAGGAAGCTCCCCCAATGTAGTACTACTTTAAAATGTCACATAGCAGGTCATAGAAAAAATATCATACTGTTATAAAAAAATAAAACTATAAAAATTTCATGTATTCCTGAAATTTTTTTTGAAATGCATCCATTTTGAAAAATATTACTTTAGAAGTCTCTCTGTCACTTTGGAAAATGTCGATAAATATTATTAAATTTTTGGACCGCTCAAGTATCTACGAGACAAGAAGGCAATACTTCATGTGTGATACTCTTTGTTTCATAGGCTAGTGGAAGAGTGGCAGTATTACTTTATAAAAGTAAGATGGTATATGCTGACAAAATTTGAAGAACACTGAAACAAATATGTTAGCAAAAAACACTGCTGAAAAACAAATAGCAAAAATATTTGCTATTTTTCTATTGCGACATATGTTTGTTGTTTTAGCACACATTTTGTTCGGCACTTTATTAACACTGGAAACAGTTTATTATTAATGGCAGTACATTTGCTGTAATTGCAGGTAAATTTTGTGCTGATCGGTGCAAACATTGCTTGCAATTTGCAAAAATTACCTTGAACTGCAATAAATTTGAAAGTCCTTTACATATTAATATGAATACACTGTAGAATTTCGCTCCCTTAACCACTGTACTGCTACTATAAACAAACAGCATCAGAAAAATGTCTTAATGTTTAATTTCAGATGACGGACATGGGTGTAGTAATTGAATTTAGAAAATACGTATTTGCGACAGGATTTGAATTCGGTTTGCAGTTTCATGTTCAAATTATGTATGTAGGTATTTCAGTACTGTTGTTGTTGCTGTTGTTTTTCGTTTGCGTTACATATTTTGTTGCATTTCTTGGTTTGTTGTTTTTATTTTATAGATCCTATAGATTCCTAATTTTTTTGTTTCTTCTTTTATTTGTATTTATTGCAAATTTGTTATTTATATGGTTTCTTCGTTTTGTGGCTTTACTTTTTTTGTTTTAAATTCTTGAATTTCCAGTTTATTTTTTGTAATTACGTTTTATTTATTAGTTGTTTATGATGTTTTTTTATTTAAAGTTTACACAGTTACAAATTTAACATTATTATTGTTTGGATTTCAATTTTATTAATTTTCCAATTTTTGTTTTGCTTTGTTCAGTTTTGAGTTACAGTGTGTTTTTGCTGCTGTTTCGTTATAATGTATGATTTTCTTTTGTTTTCTGTTTTATTTAACTAATTTCATTACAATTTACTTTTTATTTGGTTTTGTTAATGTTTCTTTCTTCTTTTCCAATTTACTTAAATTAAATCTAATTTATTGATGTTTTTTTCTTAAAAAAAAGTTTCTGTTGGAAATTTTTTGTTTTTGTTTGGGATTTTTTGTTTTTAGTTTTGGTTTTATTCAATGCAAGTTTTGTTTTTAGTTTTAAAAAATGTTAATATTATACTGAGGAATAAAAACTATCACGCACTAGAATTATCATTGGATCGGGATGTGGATGGACCGGCCCCAATGTCATCGCCTATGACGAATGTGGGACTCTGGCGGGACGTAGACGCAACAGGTTGATAGTGGTAACCCTCACGATAACGTTGATTCGGTTTACGGGTTGGTTGAGTGTGACCCAGTGTTGGTCTTTGATTATTTATTTCATTGGGTCTTTTGGCTGAAATAAGACAAAAAGTCATAGTTTATTAACATTTTAAATACGGAAACAAATAAAAGCAAAACAAAATTGAACACATGGTACACAAGTTAATATAACAACATAATAAAACAGAATTGAAAGGAACTTCCCACTTAAGGCCGTGTTAGACTATTAGTGCAAATGGAACGATATGCAGATACAGAAATGGAATGAAACTCTGTTCCCTTTGACAGAAATCGTTCTATGATTCTGCTTGCGATTTACACTATCAGTTTTTGAGAATGCAAAAACATCTGTCTGCAAAGTGACCAACAATATACAACATTTGTAAAGTAGAAATAGAATACAGAAAACAGAAAATTGTGAATAAGGACTAACTAAACATTTCTAAATAGTAACCTGGCTTTGTGATGGCGACACTATCGAGTACTTAGCCATGAAAAAGCTTCTTAAAATACCTTTCGGAACCGGTATCATCTTGTTCTTGTGTTGGAATTATGCATTTTTCAGTGTATGTTGAGATTTAGGGATCTTCGATCGATACTAATTCGCATATATAAATTGCATAATTCAGTTTGTATACATACGATTGATGATCAACCGTTGGTATCAATTCCAAAAACGATGTACAAATAGACAGTCAAAATTTCTCTTCACTCAAATGCCAAGAAATAAAACGAGTGAAACCCTAGCACTTATCTGGCCACTCTCTTACTCTCTTCATTGAATATTTCAATACACAAGCAGTTTTTTGATAGCGTTATTGTATATAACTATACAAATTCCAATCGTGTTGAAATAAAATTACATAAACTATGCAAAAAGTATGAAATAATCAAGATATGACACGAGAGAGAAATTCGTTTGAGTGAATATCTGGCACTTTTTGGTTCTCTTTTACCAGGGTTGCCAAATTGCTCTCATATTCTGGTTGTCTAATTCTTTCTTGATCGTCTTTGTCAATTCAGGCACAGTAGTTAGGCATCTGATGATGAACTTGGCATAAACCAACTATGGTATAGAAAAGAAAATTTACTCATGAAGTGGAATGTCAACAAAAAAACCGAGTGAAGCGTGTTGTTTCTCTGCTCTCTGTCTTACTCTGTTCGTTGAATATTTCAATACACGAGCAGTTTTCTGATGATGCTATTGTATCTAACTATAGAAATTCCAACCATATTTAAATAAAATTACATAAAGTATGTAAAAAGAATAAAATAATCAAGTTATGACGCGGGAAAGAAATGCGTTTGAGTGAATCACGTCGCGTCGACTTTTTTGGTTCACTTCTACTTGGGTTGCCAAATTGCTCCGGTTTTTTCTTCTCTACTTGTACATCCTTTTTGAACTTGTCACGGAGTTCGAAACTAGTCATGCCAGTGAGTGTGCTTAACTGAATTGTCTACTATTCCATCAAAAGACAACAATTTTTCAATTAGAAAAATGTTCCTGACCTTGCAAGCTTGTAATATGAATTTCTCATAGATTAACCAAAAATTGTTGTTGTTGTTGTTTGTAAATAAAGGGTATCTCAGTACAATTGCACTTTTTCATTTAGTGTATTTTTTTTTGAGTAAGTGGCAACTGTGAAATTTGGCAGCTGTCACATATGTTATTCCGATTATTAAAAATGGAGCGCTTTACGAAAGAACAACGCGTTATAATTTTGAAAACTTATTACATAAATTTGCAAAGTTATGCTGAGACCGCTCGTAAACTTCGATGGGATTCAGCCACATCCCTGTGATAAAGTCATGGAAAATTCCATGAAAAGAGTAATGACCCGTCATCAGAGCTGTAGGGGCCATTTGACGGATATTTTATTCCATACTTAATCGGAACATGTCTTCTTTACAATCCAATAAAAAAAAATCACAACAATCTTCAAAAATACGTGTTTTTATTTTAAAATGAAAAAGTGCATTCTTACTGAGACACCCTTTAGTAACGAATTAAAAGCTTTTATTGCCAATTTATATGATTTTGTTCGTTTCACTCAAAATGCTTTTATCATTTTTTGAGCAAAATCAAAAAATTAGTCAAAATTTTGTCTGCAAATCGTTCTCCTTAAGTTTACACAATTCCATCAGCTGTCACCAAATGGAAATTTTGACACATCCAACGACTTCTCTAACAGTCTAACACGGCCTTCAGCAGTGAGAATGACGCTTTATTTGTGGGTACGCGCACACATTTCAATTAATGCTGCAGTTGCTCTGATTTTTAATAGCAAATCGTTGAATTATTGTTTGGATATATACAGTTTTCTGAATATAGTGAACACCCGATATGGTAAACACCCGATATAGCGAACAGCTGGTTATAGTGAACATAAAGATTTGTAACATGTAGTACTCTAAATAGTGAACAATCGAAAATCGCTAGATAGTGAACAAAATTTTGAAAGCAACTTCAAGCAAAAAGGAAGAAAAATACACACGAAAGAACCGGAAGTTAAAGCGCGTATTCCTTTAAGTCGTACTTTCCAGTTGATTTTTACAAAGGCGGTTGTTACTTCACGTTATCGTTAACGTTTATTTTGTTGTGAATATTGATGGTTATGGCAAAGTATTGTCGACGTCGATGATGCACAAGTAGGAGTGTTGAAACAATTCACGCTAAGTTGAGTTTTGTTTATCCCTATAATGTGTGATGATATACTTGTGGAGAAGGGAGGCAGTCATTTATGAATAGGTTAACAGAACAGTGTGTATACATAAGTATTAGGGTGCGCATTTAATCGGGGTTTTTCATTAATCGGTTAATCGTAAATTTCAATCTGACAATTAACCGAACAAAACGCAATCAAATTATTCGATTATTCGAATAAAATAAAACAAAAAAAGAAAACAGTGTTCAAACATTGTACTAGGCACATTTATTAAAACAAAACGTAACAAAAGTAACTTCATTATAAAGTATAAAATATATTAAGGTACAATTCACAAATCGTAATTGCAGCAACATGAAAATTAGTGCAGCAACATGAAAAATTAAATAGCCAACATTTAAAAAAAATCTCAAAGAGGTGATGATATGCCTTCGTGAGCATTGAAATAGCTATATTTACAACAATCCACCATAATTCATTTTCGCGTTATTTTTTAATAATCTATTCTATTAAATTGTACTTTTTGTTATAAAGTACTTTTTCATAGAAATTGATCTTGGACCGGAAAAATTATTGAAGGAGTGAACTTATTGCACTCTTTTTCCGCTCTCATGTAGAGAGTCAGAGTAAAAGAGCATAAACCATATGAATATGTAACCATTTCGACAATGATATTACATAAAACAATACAAAAATCATAAATGTTTCTAAAGGCATCAATGTTACCATTCTATATGTACTATACTATTCAATACTCTTTGGCGATGACGACCTGCGTGTTTGTTCGCTGCCGCTACATCAATACCATCATACTTATTTTTAGGCAGAGACTATTGTTGTACAACAACCATGTATGTGATGCTAACGCTGTGTGTTGTTTGCATGTTTTCACTTTGATAGATTGCCCTACCCGTGCCTATAGATGTTAACACATCAAAAACTGCCACAAGAGACTTGTGATTGCTAAGCTATGAGTAGAAATCAGTGAAAATATAAATTATTTAGGTATTTAATTAAACAAATCATTTAATTTTGTGAAATTAGAAATAAATTTCAGTGCAAAACCAATAAAAATAAAGATAGAAGTGTGGAAAATAAAACATATTTTACCACTCAGCGACATTTTGGCAACTGGTTGATACTTTGAAAAGCTCTGCTCCGCACCGCGTTCAGTGTGAGAACTGAAAGTTTAGCATAGCGCCGCTACGCTGCGCACAGCACAACACAGCGGTCTGTGTGTACGCGCACTAAGGAGTTTCTACCAGTGATGTTTCTACCAGTTAAAAAAATCTCAAAGTTTGGACCCAAAAGTGCCACGCTTTCCGGTACCTCCCATACAAAGGGTAGGGTCGCTCTGAAACTATATCACACTATAACACCCTATTGGATTGATTAATTTTTACAACCTAATTTTCTGACTATTATCCTTATTGTATATAGTTTGAGCAGAATCGGACCAGGTATTTTGATACCCCCATATAAAGTGACCAGTGGGTCTTTTATTAATGAACCAACTTTGAGACAATTTTTTTATGTATGTCTATGAGCCAAAGCACCGTGGCACGATTTCTCTCAACAAACTATGAAATCTGTTCGAAATGTGTGTAAAGTTATGAAATTTGTTCGCAAATTGTTGTCATATGATTTGGCAAATTGTAGGAGTGTTTCAAGACGGACTATTTACCATAAACACGTAGTTATATTTTATTAATCGAATAATCGCTATGATTTGTTCGAGTTAATCGTTAATCGAAAAATTTAATTATTAAAATGTTAATCGATTAACCGAATAATGATTAATTGAATGGTTACCCTAATAAGTATGTATATTAACAGTACAGTTCCTGGCAAATTATTGGATGAATCAAACTGCAGTTGAAGTTGAAAAGCTAATTAAATTTAACTGCAGCGAACTTTTTGTAACAATGTTTGAAGATTTCAATGTTGATTCGAACTTCGAGTTTGTATCACTTTTAATGCAAAATATTTATACTGCAGCAAAAACTTACCAGGTATATAAGGCTTTTGATTATTATAGGACGTTGGTGATGATATTGTACGATTGTGTTGATTGTGATGGTTTGTTTCACTGTGCGCTGTTCCGCTATTATTACAATTATTGTGATTTTGAGATTGTTGTTGTTGTAGTTGTAGTTGCAATTGATGACGATTCGGCACATCAGTACTATCGATTGGACTCATAGGCGTCATTTCACGATCCTCAATATACATATCACTACCATCATCGGGCACATGACGATATTGTGACCACGGCCAAGAAGCAATACCTGACAATACCAACGATTCAATGGCACAAATATAGCCAATTATCTGCAATTGATATACAAGTTAAAATGATATAAATCATAATATAAACCGAATAAAACTCTTACCGCTGATGCAAATAATGTGTCTTTTGTGTACTTTGGTACAAGGGTATACTCTTCGGCAAAAAGAACCATGTGCATTAACAATGTAGAGCTCAAAATCAATATTAAACCAATACTCAGGTACATCCATGTATTCTAGAAAGATAAAGGAGATAAATTTGTTTAATTCCGAAAATAAAAACTGCACGGGGTGGGACATCTAATTTGATATGACTGGCTTCTTAAATATGATTTAGTAAAATTGCACCGATAGCTTATACTGGTGCTGATTACATACTAAGCATGTTTTCTTGCCACCGCTTTGTGTATGGAGAGCCACTTAATGCCATGTTCCCACTACATCGCCAATTACCTAATTCGCTCTTTGAATTACTATTCTGAACATAGAGTAAATTTATAGTAGAGCCGCCATTTGTCTCATCTGACGTTTCCTTTCACACTCTTCGTGATGCGGTCGGTGTGATAGAGAGATGTTTGACGAAAAGTGATATACACCAGGTGGAATTACAATAACTTCTTACTTTAATTTTTCATGTAATTTTGGTGAAAAACTCTGAAATTTAGATGTGTTTTACACTTTTTTATTGACTGTTATTGTTAGCATACATTTGTGTTGTATTTAACACAATAATTTTAACACACAAAACGAAATGCCGTTGTTGTTATTTTGTTCGTTGTTTTGAACCATTGCCTCTATCTGGTATTAGTAAAGCAATTCTTTTCAACATCAAACGTAAATATCACACCAGGCCAAATGTCATAAATTTGGTGGGAGAACTAGTAGATCTACTCTAAGTATTAATCTATGATTCTGAATTACCCTTTTTCCACTACACGTACATAATTCGATCTGACAGTTGTTTACTTCTATTATTTGTTTTGTTTCAATAATTTTGAGAATGGGAACCAAAAAAAGTAAGTAAATATTATAAAAAAAAATTTTAGATATCCAACAATCATTCAATATTTATTTCCGCCTCCTGCATTAACTTAACAGTGGCCAATAGTCTTCTGGAATAGGGAGTGCAGAATTTGACCAAAATTGATTTGCCGGATAACCGGTAATTTTTTTTGGATTTGCCGGTTACCGGTAATAAATAAAAACTAAATTCTGCAATTCACATGTGCGAATTAGTATCGATCGAAGATCCCTAAGTATCAACATCACTGAAAGGCCTACAATTCCAACAACAAGAACAGACAGAATTTTTCCACCATGTTCTTCTTTTCCTCCTGCATTCTCGCATTGTTGCAGTGCTTTGAGGTGAGTTTTTAATCTATATCACAGAGTTGTATTTTTTCGTGGTATAGCATTTTTGAAGTTTGATGCTGTCAAACTAAGTTGTTAAACCAATTTTTTAAACCAAAACTGAAGCCAGCTGACCATTCACAACGTAGTAGATACGTGCTTGAACAACATACGATACGAATGGGTGCTTGAACAACAGGCGGTGGACGGCGATTTTTCGAACAAAATTTTCTTCAGCGTTGAAGCACATTTCTCACTCGTGGGGTTCTGAGAATCCTCAAGTAATTGAAGAGAGGCCATTACATCCAGAAAAATACACTGTTTGGTGCGCTCTTTGGTCCGAAGGTGTGATTGGACCTTACTTCTTCGAAAACGTCGATGGAACGACTGTCACCGTCAATTCGGAGCGTTATGGTCATATGATAACCGACTTTTTTTGCCTGCTATTGAAGAATACGACTTGGAGAATATGTGGTTTCAACAAGACGGTGCCACATGCCACACAACTCGAGCGAATGTGGTTATCGCAAGAGACATTTCCTGGCCGCGTAATTTCTCGTCGTGGCGATATCAACTGGCCACCAAGAACATGCGATTTGACACCATTTGACTTTTTTTGTGGGGCTACGCGAAAGACCGTGTTTATGCAGATAAACCTTTAACTCTTGAGCACTTAAGAACCAACATTCGTCAAGTTATGGCTGGGATACCGCCCAATATGTGTCAAAAAGTGGTCGAAAATTACCTCAAAATAATCAATGCTAGCAACACTTTAAATGATATTCATTTAAATGATATAGTGTTTCACACATAATGTCAACGTTCAAACTTTATAATAAAAAAGAAATATTATGAAAAAAAATATTTTATATGTCTTTTATTTACGTGTACTTTTGAAACCGCAAAATGGATAACCCTTTATGAGAAATTCATACTACAATCTTACAAGTCATGAACATTTTTCTAATTGAAAAATGGTTAATTTTTGGTTGGAAATAATAGACAATTCAGTTCAACACACACTCACTGTCATGACTAGTTTCGAACTCAGTGACAAGTTCATCATCAGATGGTCATTAAGCCTGGAGCGTAGTTTTGTGCATAACTGTCCGGCAGCCGAAAAGGCTCTTTCAGAGTTAACATTCGTAGGTCGAATAGTTTTAATATAATTATAAGCCAGTTGTAAGTGTTATCCTCGAATTCCTTCGTCGACAAAGTAAGTTATTTCGTGCCGTAATACCTTTAAAAAAAATTTGTTTCCAGCCGATTCGGCTCCAGATTTTTCCAAATTTGATGTTGTTTCCATACTTTTTTTGTAGAGCTAAATGCAGCTTTTCCTTCATTTCAAGTTCTGCTGATACTGAGAGTGAATCGCTTTTACTTTCTTCTTGTACTGATAACTCAGTCTCCGATACATTACTTGGAACAGTGCAATCATTATAAATTTCGATATCAGCATTGGTAGCACAATAAAGTCGTCTAATCAAATTCTGTAAAGATTTAATAATCGTCGATTTATT